>JACAVU010000008.1:12439841-12736301 GCA_014183005.1 Castanea mollissima
GTCGTATTACCTAGAAGCTCTGGACGGGCGAAAGTTAGAGCACCCTTGAAACGTGGAACACCTGAAGAGGTACTATCAGTGATGAGCTTGGACGAGATTTTCCAGGGACGAGGTTGATGCTATGGACAGTTATAGCTATGGTCTATGTGTTTACTTATATCTACTGTTGTGTTCTTATTACTACTATGGTGTGTATTAAGAATAAAACGTGCACTAGTTCTTAAACTTTTGCACCGTCTACAGACAAGTTTGTGAAAGACGAGGTTATGTATTTTTCTTAAGTATTCTCCTAAGTACATTCATCAGGCACTAGCTTCTAAGCAGGCGCCATATTTGTGAACAATGTTTATATAATGATGTAGTTTGGATTTCCAGTGTATTTTATACATAAATCTAACTTCCATAATAATACCCACAAGGGGGGCAAAACCCTAAGACGAATAGACGCAGGGATGTAACGTTCATAAGCTTTCCTCAAGACGAGGATAAAATAAAGAAAAAAAATAAGCCAAGGCATAAAAGGCCATACAGTGAAGTACAAGTCCATGGACAAGCATCCTACCAAGATGCTCAGGTGCTCTAGGATGAGTCAAACACTAAAAGCATCTTGACAAAAGGCAAATGCCAAGTCAAGCCCATGGATGAGGCAAAGGTCTGACAAGACTATTGCTATCTTGAATCGTCCATACATAAATAGGCTGTTCACAAGAAAAACATGTGGACAAAGCTCGAGCATCATCCATAAGAAAAGCATATGGATGACCCTCTAATACATAGAAGTATGCAAATCTCAATAACAACAGTAATAGAGGGTGACCTCGTCCATGCAATAACAATAATGGATGAAAATAGACATTCATTAAAGATTAAAAATGGTAGACGACCACAGTCCAAAAACCCTTACAAAGTAAGCCTTAAAAGACAATTGTTAATAAACTCGTCCAGAATATTCTGGACAAGAGAATTGTATTCAAATACATCTTAAAAAATGTCCTAAAAACAGTGGACCAAAATAAAGACAAACTAAACAAACACTTTGAATACAGGA
Organism: Castanea mollissima; assembly: GCA_014183005.1. NCBI lineage: Eukaryota > Viridiplantae > Streptophyta > Magnoliopsida > Fagales > Fagaceae > Castanea > Castanea mollissima. The sequence goes on from JACAVU010000008.1 coordinate 12,440,890, forward strand.
GGAGCATCAACATTGGGGTCGTCCTGAGCTGGCTTTGTAGAGGCATCATCCTCAATATTAACGTCCTCTAAACTCGTATGGAGGAGGGAACCTGAAGCAGCTCCACCAAGGTTAAGCTTAACAAGGCTGAAGTCAATTTCAAGGAACTTCTCCACAGCTTCCATCCTGAAATCTTCAAACCCAGCTGCGTAGTTGGAGTCCAATAAATCAGTGAATTGTTTGGACCCCTAAAACTCTGCAACTGCGTCTTCCTTAGCCTTTGCAAGGAGGGCACTTAATTCGTCATTTTTCTTTTGGAGAAGCTCAAGACGAGCGTCTTTCTCTTTGACGTCTGTCTTCAACCCCTCGACATTGCTCTTCAGCTTCTTTGCATCCTCCTTGGCCTTGGCAGCCACTTCAGCCCACTTCTTAGATTCGTCCTTCCCCTTTTGGATCGTCCTCTCTAGCAGAATCCTCGTCTTGTCGAGTTCAGTTGCTTGCCTAGACGCGGCGATAAATTTTGACATTGCCTGCACAAATTAAAATTTTTATTATAATATGTATATATGTAATTGACAAGACGAGGCACGTACGAGAAAAAGGCGTACCTTGAAGAGGTCATGAACGCCAGAATGTTCAAAATCCTTCAAAGACATGTCATAGCATGCCATCACGTCCTCGTTTGTTACTGCTTTCTCAAACCTTTACCAGGCGAGATCTTCGTCCCTTAGAAGGTTTTGAGGCACCTGTTGAGAAGGTTGAGATGAGGTAGGGGCAGTGACTTTGGATGGGATTTGTGCAGACAAGGGGTCCTTGGGTTCAGAATCAATATATACTATCTGGACGGAATGACCTTGAGGGATAAGGATAGGGTTGGTTTGGTTGTTTTTGGTTTCGACTTTTTTAGCTTTGGACGACCTATGCTTAGCCCTTTTTTCCTTGCATCTGCTTGGAAGATTCTCTAAGTCATCTCCAAGAGATAAGCTCTTCCTTTTATCCCAGTGGAAGGATTAGGTTGAGACTCCTTTGGGACAAGAAAAGGAGACTCACCAAGTGCAAGACGAGGTTGAGGCTGAACCTCTGGCCCCACATCCTCGTCTATTACCTCTTTCCCTTTATTCTCCTTCATGGTAGCCATTCTTGCAGAGAAGATTGTTAGAATCACTTCTAGAAATGACAAAAGATTACTCAAAGTAAAAACTTACGTCTGCGGACTATACGCTCGTGGGCTGTGGCTTCAGGAGAAGGCTTAGGACCAAGTCCCTAAGTAGCGAGGCGCTGGAAAGTGACCAAAGAGTGGAAGTCCCTCTCGGGGTGAAGACAAGCTTTTTGAACTCGTTCAAGGTAAAACCTACTCAAATGAGGCCGTCTAGCACCTACAAAAAAGAGAGGAAAGTGATTAGACGACTACAATCAAAAGTCACAAAAAGTAAAGCTTTAGCCACAGACGTACCTTCAGGACGAAGGTTCCCTAACTCTTCTGTGTAGGGAGGAAATGGATCCCTGTCAACCTCAATAGGGCGTCCAGCCCAAAAGCCAGAGACGAAGAAAAATTTCGTCTTCCATTTCCTATCAGAGGTGACTAAGGGCTTAATCAACCTATAATCTCTCCCTCTGGCTGTGAACTAATAAAAGCCAAGGGATTGATTAATCTTGGAGGGCTTATAGCAGAAGAAGAACTCATCCACAGTAAGAGGACGATCTCCCTCAAACACTTCCCTCCATAAAACTTGCATAGCGACAATTAGCCTCTATGCATTGGGGTTAAACTGACATATTCCTAAACCTAGCCTAGAAAGCAATTTCTTGACGAAGGCATTAAGGGGCAACCTTAAACCCCCCAAGAGGTAAGCCTTATAAATACCAACACCAAAACGGGGTTGACAACACCACTTACCACTCATAGGTACCCTGGGATTCAAGTCCTCAGGATTTTGATACCAAGTCTGAAGAATGTCTAATTTTCACTCGTCTGTCTTATAAGCAACCCCCACAGCACAACTATAAACTACCTCTTCCTCGTCCTGAGCAGAAGATGAGGGAACACTCGTACCAGCCTTAGACCTGGACTCAGTCCTCGTCCTAAGGCTTTCCTGAAGTACCTCTATGGGAACTCCAGGGACGCCAAACGTATACTCGTCCGTAATGTTTCCCTCGCTACTGCTATTGCAATCACTACTACTATCACTAGACCCACTAAAACTACTAAGGTCATGATACTCGTCTATGGCTTTAACAAAATTTTCGCTAGACGAAGAAAGGGTTACCTCAGACATTTTTAAAGAAAGCTAAAAACTTGAGGATGAGGATGGAGAAAATACCTGTATCTAGACGAAGAGAGACTATGGATGGACGCAAGAAACTTCTAAATGAGGCGCTAGAACGAGGGATGTCAAAGAAGAAAATTTCAAGGTGGAGGAATTCCACTATTTATAGGCAATGAACCCTGGTACCCGAAGCGACGCGACCAACCAAAATGTGACAAATGGAACGTCCCTCGAAAAACGAGCTGACATGACCAGTCACCAATTAGATCATGACACATGGCACCCACCATAGCTTACATAACGACACGCGTCCAAAAGATGACATCAGTTAATGTACTCCTTGGACAACCTATGGACAAGGGGGCAATTGATGGGGTATAAAAAAAATACAACTTCAGCTTCGTCCATGGAGGTTGTCCAAGACAAAACCAGCTAGGCAAAGGTTGTAGGAACCTCGTTTAGGATAAGGCCGTCCACGAAGTAAGGTGCGTGGACGAAGCCATGGTCAAAGTTTCACAATGCCATGCCATGCCATGCCGTCCAAAAAGAACCATCAACCTCGTCTTAGGAGATCGTCCAGAAGGGAATGACCTCGCTTGGAAGCAAGATGCGCCTAACTGGAGATTCCCTGGACGAGCCCTTGACACTTAGGAAAAATTCCTAAAGTGAATATAACAGCTCCGTATCACACACATAACTTCTAGTGATCATTTTGTGAGGAAAATGTAACTCCTAAACAATTGAAGAAGTTATCCCTGAACCTTCACACTTCCTCAAATCGAAGGGAGGTTACAAGTTTGATAACTATCTTTAGGACACTATATAAACGCCCATTTAGACCAAACAAAGGTACGTTTTACATTTTCTCAAAAGTTGGAACTCCAAAATTATAGAGAGAAAAACTAACTTTGCCATCGGAGGGTTTTTGGCCGGCAATCCCGGTCACCTTTGATCGCTTTTCTTTCTTTTTCAGACCACCAAGGCAGCAAGTAGTTCTTTCAAGTCCGAAATATCCATCCTACTGATTTTCATTGCATCATCAATATTAAAAAAAATTACACAAACACTTGTTCAAAGTTTTAATGGCTTATTATTATTATTATTATATCTACTTTTTCCCAACATATATTACTCATTGACTTTTTCCAAACAATATAACAAAAGTTTTTCATTTTTGTATTGTAATTTAATTATATATATTCTTTTTTTTTTCTTTTCAGTTTCATAAATAATTGAATTTAGACTATGTAATTGGCCACTTTAAAAATAATATAAAATTTGTTATGAAAAAACTGAGTTTACACTATTAATTAATAAGAAAATATTATACTCGGTGATAATTATTAAGTACTAATATGAGAAAAATATATTATACTTATTATTTATATAGTTATAGTGTAAATTCAGTGATAATTAATAAGTACTAATATGAGAAAATATTATATGTTTTTATTTTTCTTCTTTTATAAATATTTTAACAAGGATATCCAAATTTTTTCCTTACAAAAAAGTATTCAAACTTCTTTGAAAATCTGACTTTTTTTTTTATATCGTAAATACTAATATGATAGAATACTATATGTTGTTTTGATGCTTCAAATTAACTTGACGACCTTTTAATTCAATGGAATTTTGGGAAATTCAATCCTGTAAACTATTTTCTTATTGTCAATATCAATAGATTGCTATTAAGTTTATATCAATTTTTAGCTTTTAACTTTTTAATCCTTATATATGTTAACATCTGAAACTCTTTTGTTTCAGTTTTAACTTATTGTTAAACCTTCTTGTGCTTTACATTACCGCAGCAGGATGTTTTCTTGCATGTTTGCTCAATCAAATTGTTATTGTTTGCTTGTTTGGCGCATTGGCTTGGCGGTAGAAATATGGTTTGAAGGACAACATGAACACAAATGAGTGCCAAAGTTCTTATCTCTGCAGAAGAAAAAGTTGATGGGATAGAAAATTGAAAGATTGAAGGTGATGCTTATTCTAAAAGTGGGGTAGTAAAGATTGTGTGAGGTGATCTCTTTTATAGGAAATTTGATAAGCCCGGTCAAAAGATTTTTTCTTATCTCTAATATTAATTAAATAAATGAATCATGTTAACAAGTATCTTAGAATAATTGTTAATAGACTATTTTAAGAAATTTTTGATACTATTTTTATGAAAAAATATAAAAAGTTGTCAATTTTTTGTTTCCTTATTCCATAAAAAGTTTCTAAAATATATCCTAATTCCTAAATCAATGCCTTTGGGGACATTCGGTAACATTCTCCACATTAAATTATAGTTGTTTGAACTTACCATTACGCATCCTTGGTACGGTGGTCACTTTACAAGTATACATGCTTGTAAGTTGTGAGGGGTAGTGGCCGGGGTTCAAGTCTCCAGAGGAAGTTTCACACACATATACACTTAGATTAGGCTAAAGTAGAAATTTTATCTTGTATCAAAAAAAATAAAATAGTTGTTTGAACTTTTTATTTATTTTTTATTTGATAAATACACACGCATGCATATATATATATATATATATATATATATATATATATATAGAGAGAGAGAGAGAGAGAGAGAGAGAGAGAGAGAGAGAGAGAAGTGGATGAGATAAAGGAATAGACTTATACACTAATACTAAAACCTACATATGACAGTTACGAGAGAGATAATGTGTTTACTGTAAAATTATCAATTTAACTGGTTATTATATAATTGGCTTGTTATGGATACTATCGTAATGATGTCATATCATGAGAAAATAAATATATTAACTACTGTGAAAGGACTAATCAAAGTTTATAATTTAACTTGGTATCGCAACAACAATTTTCCAACCCTGAAAGTCCCTTAATTAAAAAAACCAGAGCTTATTGTCAAGTGAAAGAGGTGTGCTGACTTAAGTATCCATATGATGAAATCAACACTAGTACAATACATTGATTTCTTGCCTCTTTCTCCAGATTATTGTGGTGTTTTTTTTAAAATAATTTTTGAAGCAATTAGATGAAATTTTTCTTTAACCATTTTTTTTCAAATCTCACTCAAAATTTTCTTTCTGTTGTTGTTGTTGTTGTTGTTTTTTTTTTTTTTGGGGGGGGGGGGGGGGGTGTGGTGTTTTTTAATGTTTTTAGTGATTGGGTTCTCTTCTATAAGGATCGAATAGCATACAGAAGCAAATGCTTTCCAAGTTTGCTCTGTCACCTTTCTATTCCATAACTCTTTTGTTTATATTTGTGTTATGCTTTGTATTTTGGAAAATGTTCCCAAAAATTTGAACTTTGGTCTCTCCTCGAGCATTTCTTGCTCAGTCTTGTACATGTGATATAGTTTCTTTAATAAAATATAGTTGCTAGTTTTCAACAAAAAAAAAAAAAACCATAAAAACTCAATATATACAAGATTTATTGGAAAATAGTTATGGTGTTAACTCAGTGATAGCTAATAAATATTAATACAAGAAAATACTACATGTTGTTTTGATGCTTCGAATTTGATGCTTGCTTAAATTTAAGTACAAATGTCGATGATATTGTACTATCACATCGAGGATAAAGTCAGGATTTTGAGTTAAAAGGGGTTAGAGTATAAGCAAAAAATATATATATATATGAAACTCCAAATAAGTATTCATTTAATATTAACAAACTATCAATAAAAATAAAGGCATAAATCTTTTTTTCATAATACATTATAATGCAATCGTCCACTTACAAAAATAAAGACACAAAACACCATTATTTCTTACTATATTCACATAAGCTCATGCAAAAATTTATGTCTATTTTAGCATAAAAACTTACTTTTTATATTTTACATACTCACTTTTCAAAACACCCACGTTAGATTTTATATTTTATACTACATTTCATTATAATATTATTTCATTATCAATTTATTATTATCTCAAATCATATCTCTCTCTTCCTCAACCAATAGCCACAACCCTCAATCTAAAGAATTACTAAAATATTTATTTGCATAGTTACTTTAGCACAAATGTATTTTTTCATAGTAATATATAAACTAATGTGAGTTTATTTTGAGATTGAGTGGGCGAATTTGGGTCCTTATGCTATTTTACAACGGATTCAATAGCTCTTATAATGCAATGTAAACTGTAAAGGAGGGAGCCAATATATAAAATTATAGAGAATAGGTAAGGTCGGGGAGCTCCTTTGGGCCCCCACTTGGCTCCATCCCTAATCATATCTTGTGTTGGTTATTTTGATTGGGATTGAAATTTGGTGTCATAGTTAGGATTATTGCACTGTGTAATTGCTTTTCAAGGATTGAGATAGAAAGTTAAAAAGTTTGCCTTTAATCTTAGCCCTCGGATCATAAATAAATAAATAATTATATATATATATATATATATGGTGCAACAACTATAACACTGGATTCAAATTACACGAATTGAGCTTTATTTCCAAGAATCCTTGTATTTTCGGATTGGGTTTATAGCCAATAACCTCTCCATTTTACGAGACGGAATCATGGCCCATATCTTCTCTACTTTTCAATGTGGGTTCACCACCCATTCTTTTGCTGCATCACGGAATGGGCTTAAGCCCATATAAAATTGACCGAAAACATTCCCATCTTCAAAGGTCAAAGGCTCAAAGCAATCCACTGCTTTTTGCTTAAAAGTATCTCTAGCCAGAAGAAGTGTCCATTTGTAAACATTTTATCTTTTTTTTATTATTAAAAATGTGCTAAAATATACTATTACCTTAAAAAAAGTGAGAAAAATTAGGAAAAAGTGAGATTTTAAAAAGCTGTACGTAAAAATTGAAAGCTAAAAACTTTGTCAAACAGACTGAAATACCATTATAAGACTCTTGTATCCGTTTAAAAAAAACTTATTTAGATTTTTTGTTGAAAGTGTGTTAAAGTATAATACTTTGAAGAAACGAAATTTAAAAAAATTATACATAAAAGCTAAAAGTCGAGTGTATATAAGTTCTAGCAAAAAAGACATGATCCACCCTCATGAGTTTAAAGGGAGGGGGGGGGGGGGGGGGGAAGAGAACTTGAGAGTTGTGGTTTAGAGTGTCAAAACTATACGTTCTGTAATCCTTTGCTATTCAAAAAGGAAAGGGAAATATGAAGCTCCAGTTTTCTGAACCCTAATGGGGGCTACAATCATTGGTTAGCACCCCACACTTGATAGTTGATACTTGATAGCACTTGAATCATTAGATTCTTCGTTAATCTTTGCCTAAATGTAATTGAAAAATTGAATATCTACAAAAAAAAAAAAATCAAAACATTTGTTGCCAACCAATCTATACACAAATTCAATCAATATATAAAAACAAAACATTTTTTTTAGAACAAATTAAAGGAAGAACAGAAAAATGCAAACAACAGACATAAGAGCTCAAAACCACAGAAAAAATCAACCTCAAAACCACAAAAGTTTGAACTTGACAACCCAGATTTTTAAAGAGACCACTATTTGACTGAGCCCACAGTCTCTCTCTCTCTCTCTCTATAAAATCTAGAACTCACTCTCTAAATAGAAGATCAGAGATTTTATTGAATCAGAAAATGAATGATACAAGCAACTGATCTTAATACATAAGGACTATCCTATATATACAAGTCTCAAGGATAACTAACTCCCTAATATCAGGAAAGATTAGTTACTAACTATGCTAAACTGTACAAAGGTCTTATACTATTTACATGACAGACCAATGGTCACAAGCCACGTGTATCATAATCTCCAAAGCTATGTATAAAGATTTCATGATAGGGTACTGCCTCAATGGTCTCTAGCACATCCTTGCAGGCCCCCTGATGCTCTGTATCTAATGCCTCTGTCACACGGTTGCTACACAATTGCTTGTGGCTTACCTTGGTTGCTACTGATGATGCTCTACTATTGGACTGCAGCACTGCACTAGGCCCAGTAGATAAGTCCTTACAACTTGAGCTAAATGCATTAGTTTTAACAAGACCCCCCCCCCCCCCCCCTCTCAAGAACACGGCTCTTGCAGTGTGTGTTTCTAATCTTGATTTTGGAAATTGAACAGTGGCAGCAAAGATATTAATCAAGCCTAATTTCTTGATCAATCTCAAATAGTTGTCTACACCTAAAGCCTTAGTAAACACATCAGCCAGCTGATTTTTAGAGGCCACATTAAAGGATTTTATTGTTCCATCTAGAATCCTGTTTCTAACAATGTGGCAATCAGCTTCTATATGCTTTGATCTCTTATGAAATACTGGATTTGCAGTTACGTGTAGTGCTGCCTGGTTGTCACAGTATAATAGAACTAGTTTGTCATGCTTCACATGTAAATCTTTCAATAGAAATAATAACCATGTCACCTCACATGTTGTAGTTGCCATGGATCTGTATTCAACCTCAGCTGAAGATCTTGAAACCATTGACTGTTTCTTTGATCTCCGTGATATTAGTGAATCCCCAAGGTAAACACAATACTCTATAAGAGATTTCTTGGTGTCTGGACAACCTGCCCAGCCAGCATCATAGTATGCCTTTAGTTGTAAGTCTAAGTCATAAGGAAAAAACACCCCTTGACCTGGAGTTCCTTTGACATATTGCACTATTCTATTGGCTACTTGCATGTGAGGAACCTTGGGCTAGCTAAGAACTAACTCAATCTATTTACAGCATAGGTGATGTCAGGCCTGCTCAAAGTCATATATATCAACTTCCCTATAAGCCTCCTATACTAACTTGAGTCTTCTAATAGCTCTCCATCACTTTTTGATAGCTTAAGTTGCCGCTCCATAGGTGACTTCATAGGTTTACATCCCATCATACCTGTTTCTTTCGGAATTTCAAGTGCAAACTTCCTTTGATTCAAGTTGATTCCCTTATCACGCCTTGAAATCTCAAGTCCCAAGAAATACTTAAGTGATCCTAGGTCTTTGATCCCAAATTTGGCATCCAAAACTGACTTCAAAGTGACCACACAACTTGGATCATTCCTTGTAATTACCAAGTCATCCACATATACCAATAAAGCAGTAAAAAAGGGACCCTTAGCATACACAAATAAAAAATGATCAGCTTGAGATTGAATAAAGCCAGGTTGCTGGATGGTTGAAGAGAGTTTAGTGGACCATTGCCTAGATGCTTGCCTTAACCCATAGAGTGACTTAGCAAGCCTGCAAATAGTAGGTGTAGATGAAGAAGCTAAAGTTGAACACCCCCCCCCCCCCCCTTACTGTGAAAACCAGGAGGTAAAGACATATAAACTTCCTCCACCAAATCTCCATGCAAGAAGGCATTATTAATGTCCAATTGATGAAGTGGCCATGATCTAGCTACAGCCAAAGCAAGGATTACCTTGATAGAAACTGTTTTGGCAACAGGTGAGAAAGTTTCAATGAAGTCAAGGCATTTCCTTTAGGTATAACGTTTGGCAACTAATCTTGCCTTATCCCTATCAACTGTCCCATCAGATTTTAGCTTGATTCTATACACCCACTTGCATCCAAGAGGGGTTTTACCTGGAGGCAAACTAGAAAGTTCCCAAGTGTGGTTTTGTTCAATAGCTTGTATTTCCTTATCCATAACTTCTGTCTAAAGTGGATCTTTGGCTGCTTGAAAGAAACTTTGAGGCTCTTGAGGATTGGAACTAACTGCCAATACATAGGACTAATAGCTTGGGACCAAATAAGCATAAGTAAGGCTATAGGTTTTGAAGGCCTAGTTGACTTTCTAATAGGTGCAAGTGGTACATCAATGGTTGATGTGGAAGCTTGATCTGGCAAGGCAGCTGGTGGAACTAAGGGAAAAGAAGAGGGCAAGGAATCAGTACTAGGTAAATCAACAAGTATGGAATTAGATGGCTCAACTGGTAGAGAATGAACAACAGAACTAGGGGCAGAATTAGAAACTGAAATAGGAATAGTAGGAGCAGAATTATATTGGAATTTAGAATCTGGTATAATGACAGGAGTAACAAAAGGATCAAAACCTGTGCTAGAAGAAGCATTACCTTGAATTTCAAAGTCCGAAAGAAATGGATCAGCAAGAGGAGAATTGTTAGCAGTAAAAGGAAAGATATCCTCATGAAAAACAACATCCCTTGAGATAAAAATTAACTTGGTAGAAAGATCATACACTTTATAACCTTTGACCCCAAATGGATACCCTAGAAATGCACATTTTCTAGCTCTGGGGTCAAACTTTGACCTATTATGAGAAAGAGTAGATGCATAACATAGGCATCCGAAAACTCTTAAATGATCATAGGTTGGGACATTTCCAAAAAGGACTTCATAAGGTGTTTGGTGAGATAATGGTGAACTTGGTATTCTATTAATCAAATACACTACAGTCAATACACTATGCCCCCACAGATATAAAGGTAATTTGGATTGAAACATAAGAGATTTTGCAACATTTAAGATGTGTTGATGCTTCCTCTCAACAATAACAATTTGTTGAGGAGTCTCAACACAACTTAATTGATGCAAAATACCCCTTTGTGCAAAGAAATCCTTCATTATGAATTCAGTCCCATTATTTGTCCTCACAACCTTAACCTTTTTAGCAAATTATGTTTCAACCAAATTGCAAAACTACTCTAGTACTGACTGTGTTTGTGATTTGTGTTTTAACAAATAAACCTAAGTAGACCTAGAGCAATCATCTACAATGGTTAAAATATATTTGCAATTGTCAATAGTAGAAACTGAGAAAGGACCCCACAAGTCACAATGCAGAAAATCAAAGCAATTTTCAGAAACATGAGCACTTTTATTAAATGGTAATCTTTTTTGTTTTGCAACAGAATGTCACAATGAAAGCTATTTACAAAATTAGGAAGAGGCACTTTATTAAACTTCATTAAAGCCAATTTGGCATTTGATAAATGCCCCAATCTGAGATGCCAAACATGTGGCTAAACTGTTTTGACTGAAAACAATGCAGAAATTGAAGAGGAAATAGATTTGCTCTCTTCCAGCAGGTAAAGACCATTGTACTCTCTACCTAGACCAACTGTGCTCCAATGAGCAAGGTCCTGGATGAAACAAAAGGTTCCAAGAAAAATGAGACAACAAACAACAGATTTTGCCAACTTACTCACTGATATAAGATTGAAACTAAAGGTAGGAATACAAAGAACATCATATAGAATAAGAGTTTCTGAAATTTTGACAGTCCCTATATAAGTAACTAAAGCAATTTCACCATTTGGCAAGTTCACGTGAGTGTTTAGAGTAGAAGTTATAGTAGTGAAACAGGAAACTGAGTGCACCATGTGGTCTGTAGCCCCAGTGTCTATGACCCAATTAGTGGATGAAAACATATCTTTATTGACTAATTTGGCAAAGAAAACAGAATGCTTCAAGTTGGAATGAAAGACAAACCAAAGCCATACCTGCCATAGTCTCCAGATAGGAATTAAAAGCTAAGGGCTGTGAAGTGGTGGCTGCCATACCCACATTAGTAGGAACACCAACTGAAGAAGCCACACCAGCAAGTGCAGTCATTAAACTAGGGACTCCATTACCACTACTTACAGTAGCAGCCTGATGTTTGTCACTAGAACTAGAGCTAGTGTTGAAATAAGCCAGCAATTTCTCACACTATCCTTTGAGATTGGACACTGGACTGATCCAAGTGAAGGATGCTCAACCAAAGTTCCTTAATCATAAGAGACTTGGTTAACATTTGATTTACCCTTTGGCTTGTACTCGGGTGGATATCCATGAAACTTGTAGCACTTGTCGATGGTGTGCCCAAGCATGTTGCAGTGTGTACATAAAGACCTTTCCTTTTTATTGTTGCCCTTGCTCCAATTATCATTGCTAGCATTATTGCCCTTTGAATTCACATACATGGCAATTGAATTTGGTTTTGCTACAAAGGATCCTCCATGTCCAATATTCTTATGAGACTCCTCTTGAAGAACTAAGGAATATACTTTGCTAATCGAAGGAAAAAGGCTCATACATCAGAATCTGAGTTCTTATAGTCTCAAAATTCTCATTCAAACCCATTAAAAACCTCATCACATAGGCTTTATTATGAGTAGCACTTAGGGTTTTCATTGCTCCACAACTACATTCTAGTAATGGCTCAAGATTCAACAATTGATCCCATAATATCTTAAATTTCATGAATATTCAGTTACTGTCATCTAATTTTGAGTGATGTGAGAAATCTCCCTTTGAAGATTATAGATTTTGGGACCATTGCCTTGTGAAAACAAAATTTTCAATTCAATCCATATATCTCTAGCAGTTTCACAATAGATTTTACTACTAGATACATCAACACGCTTTGAATTGATGAGCCAAGAAAGTACCATTGTGTTGTAGCTTTCCTAGTCTTCATAGAGAGGAGATTCTGGATTGGGCATGGAGATCTTGCCATTGATGAGCCCTATCTTCTTCTTAGCAGTGAAAGCCAAGATCATAGACCTTGACCAAGAATGATAATTTCGCATCCCAAGCAAAGGTCATGTTACTAAAACACTGCCTGGATTCTCACTTGAGCTGAGAAAGTATGGATTTGCAGGAATTGATTCATTATTTGTGGTTGAATTTGGCTGAGAAGTATGGTTGTTGATTTGATCAGAGGGTTGTTGACTGGATTAGATTGGTTGCTTGAATCAAGGGAAGCCATTGTTGAAGCTTGAGTTCAGCTTCGTAGCTTTGACACCACATAAAATCTGGAACTCTCTCTCTAAATAGAAGATCAGAGATTTTATTGAATCAGAAAATGAATGATACAAGCAACTGATCTTAATACATAAGGACTATCCTATATATACAAGTCTCAAGGATAACTAACTCCCTAATATCAGGAAAGATTAGTTACAAACTATGCTAAATTGTACAAAGGTCTTATACTATTTACATGACAGACCAATGGTTACAAGCCGGATTATCATAATTTCCAAAGCTATGTATAAAGATTTCATGATAGGGTACTGCCTCAATCGTCTCTAGCACATCCTTGCAGGCCCACTGATGCTCTGTATCTGATGCCTTTGTCACACGGTTGCTACACAATTGCTTGTGGCTTACCTTGGTTGCTAGTGATGATGCTCTACGATTGGATTGCTGCCCTGCACCAGGCACAGCAGATAAATCCTTACAACTTAAGCTAAATGCATCAGTTTTAACACTCTTAGATAGATTAAGCAATAGCAAGATCGGTGTTCATTCCTTCTCAGTTTGACTGAGCCCACTGTTGTTGTTGTTATGGACGAATGAACGTAACAGGCGGGGGGAGTGGGGTGAGATTGAGGGTGATGAGGTGGCCATCGGAGACCACCTCGATCAACGCTAAATGTTAAGGGTGGTGGCCTCAGTGATAGTCGCTGCTAGCAATGGTGGGGGAACTCATGAATCTCTGCCATGGCTGGGCATGAGACTTAGAGATCAGAGATGTGAGAGAGATAGAGAGCTTTGAAGATTTTTTTTTTTGAACTTTTTTTTTCAAAATTTTAAATGATAATAATTTTATTTATAAAATATTCTGAAGTTACCAAGATGATGCTATTTTGGGTGAAAGGGTCAGTTTAAAGGAGGCTAACTGGAGGTCCTCATTGAACAATTTTCATAGACGCTTCTGGCTTTATTTTCACGACTAGTTTTATATAATTTTATTGATATTTTGCTATTTGACTCAAAACGGTATGTTAAAATAGACTTGCACAAAATATTATGTTTCAATGGACAAATTATAATGCCCACTAGAATGGAATTAACAATGTTTGGTCGTTGGCTACTGTAGATATCGAATTAGTAAAAAACATCAATACCAACAACAACCTATCAACTTATTTAAGGCGAAACACCTATTTTTGTCCTTATATTTTCACGCAATTCTTATTTTGGTCCCTAACTTCTTCTTTTTTCACCGCTTTTACTCTCTATCTTGGAGAACGCATCTTGTTTTAGTCCCTATCGTTACATCAGAGACGGAAAATGCACACGTGGCAAATGACAGAATTAAGAAATATTAAAAATATTTTATTTTGTTTTAAAATAAATAAAATTTTAGTTATCAATAATTTTAAAATAACAATATTAAAAATTTTAGTTAAAAATAATTGTTCTTCATGTTCTTCCCCAAGAACATGGTTGTCCAAAAAATAAGAAATTTAAGATTTTCTTCTCTTTTATTTCATTTTCTTAGCATCCAAACAAGCAAAAACATATACAAAATCATGATCAAACTCAGATACTCTAACACAATCAACTAACAAAATCCAAAACACTTAAGTAGTCCTACATATTATTATCAACCTAGAGTTAGCAAAACAAGGACATTTAGCGAGACATCGGTGAGGACTAGAGCGACGATGGTGATGATGGAGAGCAAGACAATAAAATACACCAAAACACAATTATGAGAAATCGGCGATCTCGGCAGTGCAGATCTGATCACAAAGAGAGAGGGAGAGTGAATGAGTGACTGAAAAGGACACGAAACGATGCCATCGCACGCGGATTTGGACCGTCAGATGGTGCATTTGATGGAGTGCAAGCCATTGCAGGAGGCGGAGGTGAAAACGCTTTGCGATCAGGCGAGGGCGATTCTTGTCAAGGAGTGGAATGTACAGCCAGTGAAGGTGTCCAATGACAGTTTGTGGTGATATCCATGGCTAGTTCTATGATCTCATCGAGCTCTTTTGGTTTTTTCTTTTTTTCTTTTTTGAAAATTTGTGATTTTTAGCTATTGAAATTTTGAGGAAGAAATGTCTTAGACCTGTTTATGGTTGAATATAAACGTATATTTGTGTAGAATTATTTGTTTTGTATATATATATATTATATATATATATATATATATATTTAAGTAATTAGATTTAAACCCAGATGGTCATTGTGGTCCTTTGAGATCTGATCTTCTCTCTCTTTAAACCCAGATAGTCATCGTGGTTTGATCTGGCTAGCTCATAATTGTGTTTTGGGTTTTGTTAGTTGATTGTGTTAGAGTATCTGAGTTAAATCATTTTTTTGTATATGTTTTTGCTTGTTTGGATGCTAAGAAAATGAAATAAAAGGGAAGAAAATCTTGAATTTCTTATTTTTAGGGCAACCATGTTCTTGGGGGAAGAACATGAAGAACAATTATTTTTAACTAAAATTTTTAATATTTTTATTTTAAAATTATTGATAACTAAAATTTTATTTTATTTTAAAACAAAATAAAATATTTTTAATATTTTTTAATTTGATATTTGCCACGTGTGCATTTTTCGTCTCTGATATAACGGCAGGGACTAAAACGAGACGCGTTTTCCAGGATAGGGAGTAAAAGTTGTGGTAAAAAAGGTTAGGGACCAAAGTGAGAATCGCGTGAAAACGTAGAGACGAAAATAGGTTTTTCGCCCTTATTTAAAGATAAAGAATTTTGTACTTATACTTATTCTCTCAATTAAAATTTAATTTAGAAGGTGTTATTACAGATTCACGTGACATCTCACAAATATGAAACTAAAGATAGAGAAATGCATAAAAGCTACTTAAAGCAATAGCTTGACAATGGCATTAGCCACTTTTGCAACATTGTTTATATTTGTGTTCTCAACAGTCAGCGGTGAATTGCCTGAGAAACCTTCTTCACAAGAATTGCTCTCGTTGGCAGCATCTTGTGTACCTTGATCAGCAAACTTAGGATTACCCTTGGTTAAAGCTTCAATGGACACTGGAACATCAGCAGTTAAAACACCAATCTTGTAATTTTCAACACAAGAGAGTAATGCTTCCTTAACCTCGTTTCTTTGGCTCTGAAGAAGGCTATTGATGTGGATTAGAGTTTGAGTAGTCGTGGTGTTTAGTACATTAACCATTATGAGAGCTAGCCCTGCAACATCTGCTGTGGCACTTTTAGGGTCTGATTTAAGGGAAGAGATGCAAAGATTGTAGTTTGGTGTTTGCTTGCATGTTTGCTCAATCAAATTATCGTCATTGGGACTTAGTCTGGCACATTGACTAGACGATAAAAATATGATTTGAAAGACGACATGAACAAGAACTATGAACACTAAAGTTCTCATCTTTGTTGAAGAAAAAGATGTTTATGCTTAGTGGGATAGAGAATATTGTGTGGAGCTTATGCTTAAATGTATGAGCTCTTTTATAGGGAATTTGATATATAACTGAAATTTCAGAATAAAATTCACCAAATAGTACTTATCCTAACTTTTTTGTTTTTTGAGAATCAGTACGTATCATGATGGACACAGGTACACTTATCTATAACATAAATTCGTAAAATACGTTATGTCTTTGTACCAATAAAAATTAATCTCCTTTCCATGTGTAAAACGTATCATGAGGCTTTTTTTGTTATTATTATTGTTTTATTGTCAGATTTTACATATTATTTTTGGGAAGATAATTTATATTCAATTACTATAAATTATGGAAAGGGGATAAGATAAGAGAATACCCCCTTATCTTATCCCCTTTCCCTATATATATTTATATATGTGTGTGTTTCTATAAATAAATAATAATAAAACTATAAATCATGCAAATCATTGTGAATTATTGGACTTTACTATAAATAGAATCGATTTCCATTCTACATCGATTGCCATAAAAAATATTGATTTTCTTTCCTAATAAAATGAAAACTATAATGGAATCTATTGATTTTCTTTTCTAATAAAATCGTAATAAGTATGAGATGAGATCTTCCAATTATGTTGTTTTTTTGAATGGAACCAAATACGCACACAGAATCTTTCACTTGGGATTCTCAAAAAAAAAGAAGAAGAAGCTTTCACTTGGATTTTGAAGGAGTACTATTAAAAGAATTTCCTTTATAGAGTACACGACTACATTTTCGATTATTTATGCCGTTATAGTGTAAATTCAGTGATAATTAATAAGTAGGGTGAATTGTAAATTACACTCTTAAAATTTGAAATTGCTTGAATTTTACACCTTGAAATTTGAGAAGTTGGATTTTACAAATAAGATTTGACAAACAAGATTTTTTTGACATATGAGAAAATATTATATGTTATTTTATATAATATTTTTTGACAAACAAGATTATTCAGACCTCTTCAAAAATTTGACATTTTTTTTAATCATAAATACTAATATGATAAAATACTATATGTTGTTTTGATGCTTCGAACTTGTCGCCCTTCCCTTATCTCATCTCCCTTCCCCTATATATGTGTGTGTGTGTTTCTCAAAAAAAAAAAAGGTACTCAGTGTTGTTGAGTCGTCCCACATCGGTAAGGTATGATATTGAGAAGAGGTTTATCACTTGCTCCACGACACTAACTGCCACATGCAGTTTTGGTATTGACGTGTGAGTATATTCTTTTATCTCATCCATCTTCCCCTATATATGTGTGTGTATGTGTGTTTCTCAAAAAAAAAAAAAGCATGCAGTTTTGGTATTGACGTGTGAGTGTATTCTCTTATCTCATCCTTTTATATATATATATATATATATATGTGCGTGTGTGTGTATGTGTTTCTCAAAAAAAAAAAAAGACTTGTCGCCCTCTTAATTATGATTTGTGGGTTTTGTTGATATTTAAGTGATTTTAATGAAATCTTAGAATTAGCATTACACCATTACCTTACAAAGGTCACAATACATAAACCCAAAGAATCGACTAGAAGTGAAATCGTTAAACAAATTGCACCAAATTTAAGTAACTTTCTTGGCTTGGAAATGATATTGACAAGTGAACGAATGTTACAGAGAAAACAAAAGTGTATTATTCAGCCAAAAAAAAAAAACTCAACCCAAACCCACCCCAAAACTCTCACTATAACCCTCACCATAGCCGAAGCTCAACCCAATCCATCTTCAAAGTTAAAAGATTAGAAACGTATTGAGGTAATTTCTAAATGCTGAGTTCAATTTTTTTCCCCTTTGCATTTAATTTAAGTGTTGCTTGTGCATGTACTCTGATTTGAGAATGACTTCTAAAGTTTTTTTTTCCCACGACATGATTACGCTTCATCTGACATCTCCACGCCTAACTGATAAATGGGATTGGCAAGAAGTGATTGCATGTATCATGCTTGTTCGTACAACTTACACTCTACTAACAGTGACACATACATCTAAAACATAGTTAAGGAAAATATTTCTCCAACAAAGTCCAATTACAAAACGACACAATTACTCTTTGTCTGACATCTTCACGTCTGACTGATAAATGGGAGTAGCAAGAAGTGATTGCATGTATTATGCTTGCTCGTACAATTTACACTCCACTAACTCTTGAATCTCGACCTGGGTTTGATATCGATTAAGATGTATCTTCATTCGATTATTTTCTTCTCTTATGCAGTTCAATGCTCTACGAAGTACGTTGATTGTGTCTCTTGGCATCAGCAATGCAAGTTGTCGAGGCACCGACAACTTATAATCGACCCACTCATTATAGAACATTTCCTGTACATGTTCACGGAGTAACCAAGCCCAATCCTACCTCATGGTGTTATGAACCCTTGCACTATTTCGTAGATTCGGATTAATTGGATAACTGAACTCATCTTCCAATACTTAGCAACGACTCATCACAGTGAACACATCGCAAGGCCAATAGATGAAAGGGTTGCCAGAACCAAACATTGACACTAAATACAATAACATCAAATAATGTATATATGCATAAGATGGTACACGACAAAGACATTCATAAATTTGTGTACTATTACATGCTAAAAATGAAATGCTAACACTCACATTTTACCATAAATATTAGACGTTGTTATTAATGTCTATACGTTGTGTGCAATACAAAATCTTGTTGTTAATGTCTGACAAATGATGATTATGTACGTTTAACTTTTGCAAATATAAAGATTAACCGTTCATTAGTTTTAGCAAATCTAAAGATTTTTATTTTTTGTGAATAAAATTACACCACTTAAGACCCAATATAACCCAATGTACACACATAACACTGATCACCCAAATTATATTTATTGTACATTTCTTGTAGCAAATTTAAAGATTGTCATTTTTACTAATAAAAGTTTACAACACTAAATAACTAATATAACCCCAATGTACTCACATAACATTCATTCAAGAAAATACCAAAGCACAAGTAATACAACCTATCAAATGAAAATTCTTCTCTAACAAAAACGTACATTATGGATGATAAACTTGTGTAATATCTAAAACTACTTTTTACCTACTCCATAAAATTCTCTATGTACTTAAAAGAAGAAAATGAGTTTCTCACCTAAGATGATAGAGAGATAACACCAATTGAAAATGAGGATAAGCTGATTTGAAAATGGGGAGATTTTGTTCTGGGTACTGAAGAGGTAAGTAGTAGCATAAGTCGATTATACCAATTCGAGTATTCATAACTAAACTCGATTTTGCCTTCATCGGGTTAAGCACATGACAAGAACACCTCACATGTGAACAAGCAATTTAAATTCCCCCAGTAACTTGATTTCAAAAGGATCGAGTTTCTGAGTAACTCGGTTTCCCCATTACCGAGTTCTGAATAGTATAGCTGGAATATTTAATTGCCCAAAAGTCACGGTGGTGGTCTAGCGTGGCAACGACCAACCCAGAACTCGACTTTGTAATAATCGAGTACCTTAAGTAACTCAATTTTTAGGTAATCGAGTATCGAAACAGGGGCACACCCCTACATAGTTTTGAAACATGGACATATTGCCAAATATTTTGCTCAACATGGGCAAACAGCTAGAACCCCCATAAGATATCTATATGATACAATATGATTAGTTGTAGGTTGATTGTTTTTTCGATGGTAAATTAATATTGTACTCTTTGATTTTAGCATTGTATTAATTCAATTGGCACAAAAATTAAAAAATTTAAATGAGATATGTGGCACAAAATTGAACTCCAATTGAAAAATCTAAGTAATTAAATTTTCTCTAAATCCAATTAGTAGTAGGAGATTGGTTTTTCAATGGTTTATTTATATATGACTCTTTGATTTTAGAATTATATTAACTCAATTGGCACAAAAAAATAAAATTTTAGATGAGATATATGGAGCAAAATTGGACTCCATTGAATAATCTAATTTGATTTTCTCTCAATTTTGAATATATATATATATATGTGTGTGTGTGTGTGTGTGTGCGCGCGCGCGCGAAATTCAATCGAAAATTTTGGTAATAAGTAGAAACAAAGAATCCTTTAACCATCCATCAAAAAAATTCAAATTATTTATTTTAATTTATTAAAAGTTTTCATTTAATTTTGTAATGTTTTTGGGATAAAGTATTATATTTTGTTTAAAATTATTACAATTTTTCTTCATATTTTGGTGAATATTAATAACTTTTTCAAAGATATCTTACATAATTGCTATATCTACTTATTGTATTTTTTCCCTTGCTCGGTAGTTTCGTAGTAGGGTTTTTTGCACTGCTTCAATCATCCAAATTTCCCGAACCACACATAGGCTACATCTAGCTATCAAAAGAGAAGCTCTTAGTTTCTTAGTTGTTAGTATAGTACTAGTGTATAACCCATGCATATGCACAGTACAATTAAAAAAAATAACACTTACACACATATATGGATTTAAAGTATTTGATTCTAAAAAAAAAAAAAAAGGATTCAAAGTATTATCTCTCTCTCTCATTTTTTATTTATTTTAATTTCTTTTGGATATATACATGAGTTTACTCTTTATTTTTTGTCTATTTAGTTCTTGACGATTTATTTATATTAGAATCTTATGTACCTTATTAACTCGCCTAGAATAAAATTAAAAAAAAAAAACTTAAATAGGACACGTAGCACAAGATTAGACAACAATTAGAATCCAATTTAGAACATAATTAGATTTTCTCTCAATTTTACCTATATATGTATTAGGGGTGGCAATTTTCCCTTACTCCGCTTAACTCGCTCCTCTTTGCTTCGCCCAGCGCAGGTTTTCCCTATCCCGTGAAGGTGGTGAGGCGGGGATGAGGCAAGATTTTAGCCCCACACCATGAGGCAGGACAGGATGAGTTTAGACTTTTTAAACCCACCCACCCGGTCCCTATCCCGCTTCTTGTTGCTAAAGGTTATAATTATAAATTTTTCATACCATAAAATCCTACTATTTAAACAAACATATCAATATTAACTGATTTTATTCTACACAATGTGGTTCTCTACCTTTATTTTGTTATGTGTTATACTATGAGTTTTTTTTTTTTTGTGATTGTCTTGTTAAATGCTTGGATATATTATTCAATTTTTTTCTAAAAATTGATTTCATTTTATGGGATAAATTTAGTTGTAATTTTAAGTATATTTTTAGTAATGAAAAGGTTTCAATAAAAAAATTGTACTAGTTGTAGGGCAAATTAACAAAAAGTAGAGTTTTATGGGGTGGGGAGGAGCTTCGCAGGGCCTCAAGGGGCGGGGATGGGATGAGAAAGTTTTTCCTATCATGCGGGACGGGGCAAGGTGGGGATGGGGTAAAACAAAACCAAGCGAGGCAGGGACAAAGACCCCATCCTTCGGCCCCGCCCCGCCCTACTGCCATCCTTATATATATATATATCTTACACCACCAGCACAGTAAGAGGAGATATAACCTAAAGGGTTGGCTAGTAGAGAGAAAGGATGAGGGGCCTCCATCTTTAATTTTGTAAGGCAGAGAATGGCCATATAATCGATTTACACCTGATTTGGTTGCCCCACTTTGCAATAGATGCTACCGATCCTACATTCCCTAGCTACCAATGCTATGTTTAATACATTCTTTTCTATCAAGCATTTATGCAAAATATTCCAGCTCAAACATTATGATATTTTCTTCGAAGCTTGTCTAGTATCTTTTCTCTTGCATTGCGCCAATCAACAGCTATTTTATATCTATATATACTATAAAACCGAAGCCTCTGAATTTTTTTGACTTTTTGTTGACTTCGTGAGAGCTTGTCATGTAAGATTTGAAGCTCTCACAATTTTCTACGCCAACGATATTAAAAAAAGACAAATTCACTTTTAAAAAAACTCTTTCTCCCAAAAAAACAAAACTTGATCAATCTTTTTCTCTTCCATACACACAGTTGCATACTCTACTCTTCTTCTTCTTCTTCAACTTTCTCATTTAAACACATCTCCCTCTCTTTTTTTCTCAACTTTCTAATCTCAATCTCTCTCCATCGTTTCCCCCAATCCTTCATTCCATTTGCTTGTCCTTCAACAACGTCTGATCTGCCTCTCCTTTAGACCACCGTGTCATTGGCACAAAGAGAGAGAGAGAGGGAGAGAGAGAGTTCGCTTTGATTGAGGTTCGCCACCACCCTCTTTTCTCCTACCAAAATCATTTCCATTGTTAGATCATCAATAAGGTTTTGTCTCCACTTTTTTTTTTTTTTTTTTAATTTGGAAATATGAATTAGGTTTTGGTATTGTGGTTTGATTTGTTTTGATTTGGGAAGAACAAATGCTTGACATTGATTTGTAAAGCCTTTGCTTTTTTTTTTAATTAAGGTTTAGGCAGGGTACCAATGGTCGAATCTTCTCTTAGACATTCCTAAGTCCAATGTTTTTCTTTGATTTTTTAAATTCCTTGGATTAAATTATTTAACAAATTTACCATCTTTGGCTTATATATTTGTTTCACGTTGACCTTTGGTTCTTTGCAGTTCAATTCTCTACAAGTCCACCAAGTTTCTTTCTTTTTTCTTATCTTGTGCTTCTTAATGAAGTTTAGGTGAATGCCTAGTTGCTTATTTTGGATTCTCAATTGTTACTCAACTTCCTTTGCATTAGAATCAATATGTATAGGTATTTCTTTGGTGTGTTTGTAAACTTGTAATGTAAGCCTACTATGGGAATTTGATTGGGCTTCTGATTTTGTTGGGTTCATTTGATTGATAATATTGGTGGATATATGGCAACATTTTGCATCATATTTCTGCTTTTTAGTGGGAGAGATACTACCTTCAGGTGCTTTTAAGCTTTATATTATGTTGGTTGTTGTTTTAAGTTGGTCTCATTTTTGGTAATAAACCATTTGACAATGGTAGTTAGGCTTTGTTTGAGAACTCATAAGAGGAATGGAATAAAATAGAATGAAATGATCATAAAGGAATGGAATGTATTTAAGCGAGAGAATGAATGGAATGGAATTAAGTAACCTTATTTGAATGTTTTAAAATGAAGGAATGCAAATGAATGGAATGTAAGTAATCTTGTTTATGAGTAACATAGAGGGAAATGAGTTGAATCATTTTATGACAATATTACTATTAGATCTCTATTTTAAAATAAAGAGCTTGATATAAAGGGGGTGTTTTAGGAGTTTAAGTAAAAAATTCATTCCCTCCAACTCCTCTTAATTTCGGGGGAATGAAAAATGGAATGGAATTAAGTAACCTTATTTGGATGTTTTAAAATGAAAGAACGCAAATGAATGGAATGTAAGTAATCTTGTTTAGGAGTAACATAGAAGGAAATGAATTGAATAATTTTATGACAATATTACTATTAGACCTCTATTTTAAAATAAAGAGCTTGATATAAAGGGGGTATTTTGGGAGTTTAAGTAAAAAATTCATTCCCTCCAATTCCTCCTAATTTCGGGGGAATGAAAAATTGAGGTTTTAAGGGGAATAGAAAGGAATGAGTGTTCCCTCCTATTCATTCCATTCTCGTCTACTTAAACTCCCAAACAAAGGAATGAACTTTTCATTTCCTCCATTAAAACTCCCAAACAAGGGCAGGAAAATAAATTCTAAAATTTTCTCTTTATTTCTTTCATTCCACTCCATTCCCTCCTCCCAAACGAGGGCTTAAGGTGTTACATGTGTTTTATGCAGTTTAGCTTCTTGAAAGTATGTTTTTGGAGTTGCAATTTCACTCAAGTATCTTGACATTTTTTGGAGCTTCATATTATATTGGTTGTTGTATTAAGTTAGTGAAATTTTTATTGGTTTTTCAAGGTTAATTTTTGTTTTGCTTTTAAATGTATCAGTGAACATGTTGGGGGAGTGAATTGTTGTTTAGGGGCATATGTGGTGAGGACTAAATTAATGACTTTTATCGTGACTTCTTTGACATCCTAATTTTTCTAATAATGACAACAATGCTAGCAAGTGGCAATGTAGTTGTTGCTCAGCCCAAAAGCCAATGGAATGGTTGTTTTTTGTACTATCAAGGTCTTTTTTGTAGATAGAATGGTAGTTTTATTTATATCATTGATGGTTATGTAGTTTGTTTCTGGTGTTGTTGAAAGTTGTCTTTCTAATTCAATTCCAGAATTTTGGGCATGGTTAGTTTTACTTTATGATTTTTAGTATTTGGGTTGAATGACATATAATGTGTTGTTTTGCGCATTACATAGGTAATAAAGAAAAAGTAAATATTGGAGCTTTGTTATATGTTTGCAGCATTTGCAGTGGTGGCTCTACATGCAAGCCAAGGTGGTCACAGGACCACCCTAACTTGTAAAAAAATGTATATATACACTGGCCAAAAAAATATTATATGTGTTAGGATTAGTGCCCTTAAATCCTATTGTATGATGCTATGTATGATATTCTGTATGACATTATGTATGACTTAATATTGCAATTGATAAAATTGTTTTATTATTATCTAAAATAATGGTAACATGAATATGGGACACTATCATATAGTCCATGAGATGCATTGTATGTGATTTATGTGAAAAGTCACAGAAGATGTAAATCATAAGTTCTTTGTAAACTCAGAATTTATAGTTCGTAGTCGGTGATGAAATTAGGCATTTCATCTGCGAAGACTATAACGTGTCAACTACGATGATTTGTCTTGATCATGGAAGTGGAAACTTCTAGTTGATATGTTGATATGTTTTAAGAGTTAAAATATATTGAACAGAACCGCTGTGAGATTTATTATTTTCCTAACGACTGTCAAATGAATAATAAATAACGACTTCTATTTGCATGAATTTTTAATCTTGAGAGAATAATGGACCTGATCATGAAGTGTAGGTTGCTTTGATATATCAGGAGTGAGATCTGAAGTGACGGTCAAAACCTCAGTATGTTGGGCAATCACATTTAGTGTTGATGGAACATATATTCTCAAGATGGAATTCATAGTCTCTTGATGGAGATATAAAATATTCCCTTAAGATAAGTTTAATGAGTTCAGTTATTCAGAGAGTTAGGTCTAACCACTTTAGTAAGAAATTACTAAAGTATATATTTATGAAATTGGATTTCATAAATATATAATGAATAACTTTAAAGAATTAAACCGGGTACTCAAGGATAAGATGTAGTAATTTACAAAGTGGCAGTCCACATTTATGACTTTGTGTTACTACGAATATTTTATGAAGGGGTTACGTGTATAATAAACTCTTGGGATATAATTTATTAATAAGGCCTAGAGTGCAATTATATTTATATAGTGGTATTAAATATAATTAATGGTAACTTTGGACTTGTCAAGAGTTAACGGAAAAGCCCAAGGCCCATTGGAGCTAGTGTCTTATTGGTCCCTTTTGGTCCCACTTCAAGCCACACACTAAAGCCCAATTGGAAAGGCCCAATATGCCAGCCCAATTAGATAATTAGTTAGTTATAAAGGGAGAAACATACAGAATTTTTATAAGATGAGATTAGAAAAGAAAAAGAAACGGTGTGTGAAAGAGTGTGAGACACACTTTCATTCTCCCTTTGTAAAACTGATTGAGAGACCACACATCTTGGGCGTAAAGTGGAATTGGAGTAAAGATTAAAAGTGTTCCCAAGTGCTTCTAATCTTTGTTTTGAATTTCTCCACACTAAGGTACGCTATCTTGTTCTTAAATTCTGAAATTTATGTAGTGCACGTTATCAATCATGAATGAAATAGATCTTTGTTCGTTGCTTACGCTGTGGGTTTTGCATAAGATGCAAAACCAACCCTAATAAAAATTTTGAACATCCTAAATTGAGAATTACAAAAAGTTGGTTTTCAACAAAAATAAGAATATTGCTACTACATTCACAATATTTTTACAATAATTTCACAACAATCTAATGTGGTAAGCTATTATTGATTCTAATTTGGTCCAAATACTAATATTATTTTTTTACCCACCAATAATAGCTTTTTGCATAAGATTTATTATAAAAATGTTGTAGATGTAGCATTACTCCAAAACTAATTCTGCCCCCAAACATATTCTTAATCCCTTTGTTTTTAAAGCTTAAATAAAAACAATAAATATTAGCTCAAATAACAACAAATATAAACCAAACAAGAACAATATAAGACCAACAATAACAATTAAAAAAATTATTCAACAAAAAACCTATTATAAAACAAAAAGATAAAATTTGTAGTTCTTTCAACCTATTCAATAAAAATAATTTCTAATTTCATTTTTCCTTAAAAATGGTAGCAAGAAAAATATTGTGGTAATTTAAATTTCTTAGTGACCACCGTAAATAAAATTCTTGGAGCCGTCACTGAGCATTTACATACATATTTCAAAGATGGAGTTTTGTGTCCAAGATCAAAATATGATATCAGTAAGATGTTAAAAGCATATCATTTAGTTTGAATATCTATCTATATATATTCATGTGTATGTGTGTCTGAGTCTTAGTGCTAGAGCCAAAGAAAGTGTGTGTAGGAATTTCCATCACGGGTGGAGAATCAATTGAAGTTTTTGATTTGGATTAAGATGTGAGAAAGCTTCAAGTAATCTACTCAGCAAAGGATTCAAATATGTGATTCTCTTTGAAAGATCATTTTATGTTTTCTAGTTGTTTGTTTGTGTTATTTTACCAGGTGAAAATGTACAATCACTTTAATTTTAAAATGTAATATCAGCTTTCGTATTATTTATTAATGAATAATCTACAAACACAAATGTTCGAAATTTAAATTCACCGTGAATTGCCTGCGAAACGTTCTTCACATGAATTTACTCTGGAACATCACCTCGTATGATGTCAAAAAAATATCTTTCAGCACAAAAAGCTAGTTTTCTTTTCACCTCGAATCTTGGGTTATGATGATAAAGGCTGTCGATGCGGTTTAGAGTTTGAGTTGCCGTGGTGTTGAGTACATTAACCATTATGAGAGCTAGCCCTGTAACCTTTGTTGTGGCACTTATAGGGTTTGATTTAAGGGAAGAGATGCAAAGATTATAATTTGGTGTTTGCTTGCAAGTTTGCTCAATCAAATTGTCATCATTGGGACTCAATCTAGACATTGACCTGAAGGTAGAAATATGGTTTGAAGGATGACATGAACAAGAACTATGAACACCAAGGGGCTGCTTTGGTAGTGTACTTTGAACAACAGTTTTCAGTGTTTAAAGTAGAGGTATGAGCGGTTCGGTCAATGAGTTTTTTTTTCCAAATTTATCACCGAACTGAAAAAGATCGGTTTTCTCATAATTGAAAACTGATGCACATCGCCTAGGGTCAATTTTTCAACCTATTGCGGTGGGATTTTTTGCGATCGATTTAATCGGTTTGGTCGGTTTAAAATTTTATATATATATATATTTAAGACTTCAAGCAAATACAAACTGTTCAAGCCAAATAAATACACCAACCTGTTCAAGACTTCGAGCAAATACAAACTTTTATTTATTTATTACGCTG
This sequence comes from Castanea mollissima, assembly GCA_014183005.1. NCBI lineage: Eukaryota > Viridiplantae > Streptophyta > Magnoliopsida > Fagales > Fagaceae > Castanea > Castanea mollissima. Next base: position 12,468,682 of record JACAVU010000008.1, read on the forward strand.
TCAAAGAAGCTGTCAAAGTCAAACTCTAATTTTTTAGCAATTAAAATTTCCAATAGTTCATCTAACAAAATGTCCAACAAAGTAACAAAGTAACAGTTGAAGCCAAATATCTAAAAAAAAAAAATTGTTGCTACTCAATTAAACTCTAACAGAGTAACAATTGACGTTGAAGTGGAGAGTCTTAGAAAAATATTCACATTGTCAAATAGTCTTAGAAAAAGCACCCTTAAAAAAAAGTCAAAGTAGTCAAACTTTATGCTTTGGATTTCTCTAAGCCACAAACCATTTCTACATTACCCATAAAAAAATTGTTATTACAATCACTTACTTGATGTGGTGTTTGTTGTCTGGTGAGCGGTGAGACACTGAGAGTGAGACGGTGAGAATTGAGAATTGTGAGGCGAGAAAGAAGGGTTAGGTGAGAGGAGTAAAAGAGAGAATATATAGTAGGCCCTAAATGCCGCATACAGTTTTGGTATTGACGTGTGAGTATATTCTCTTGTCTCAACCCTCTTCCCATATATATATGTGTGTGTGTGTGTGTTAATGTTGTTTATCAAATAAAAAATATATATATAGTAGGTCCGCTTGACTTAGCACAAAACGACAGCGTTTAGTGTTTTTTTTTCCAAACCCAAGAGAAACGCTTCATTTATAAAAAATAAAAAATAAAAAAAAAAGCCGTTGCTACTTGCTACAGTAAACATGTTATATATATATCAGTCGGTTTGGGAGATTTCGGTTTCGGGGTTTCAATTTTGTTGGCTTCATCGCATTGGCGTCAAACTACCTTTCGCCCTCCGCTAGCCAACCTCGGCTCAGTCAATCAATCCCACCAGCGGTGCGGCTATGTCGGCGTTGGTCGGTCTTGTCGACTTTGGTACTAGTTTGCACAGTCCTAGTTTAAATAATATTATACGTATTTTCGCACACTTTTTTCACTCACATGTATTTCTAAAAAATATAAACAACGTTATTAAAACAATATTATCAAACGGGCCCCAAAGTTCTCATCTTGATTCTTTGTAGAAGAAAAAGATGCTTATGCTAAGTGAGGTAGAGAAGATTGTATGGAGCTTATACTTGATGGTGTGAGCTCTTTTATAGGGTTTTTTTTTTTTTTTTGAGAATGTTTTTTATGGAATTTGATAACTGAAAATTTAAAATGAAATTCACCAAATAGTTATCCACTTATCCTAACTAATTTCCATGTATATGACAATTTTTACTATTATTGTATTGATACAACTCATACAAGTACAACGTGGGTTCCTGTTAGTTCAACTAGTAAAGTCTCTGATGGTTGTATAAGAGATCTGAAGTTCAATCTTCGCCTACACCAAAATTTATTGGTATCTTGGTGTGATGATAAAGAGCTATCATCAAGAGCAATTATATCTTAATTCCAACAAAATTTATTCTCCCTTTCATGTGCAAATTGTTTCATGATCTTCAATAAATATATAAAAAAAGAATCATGGTGCCTTTTTTTTGTTATAATTGTTTTGTTGTCAGATTTTACGTTATATTCTCATCCAAGTTCATTGTGAATTATAGAACTTTAATATAAATAGAATCGATTTCCATCAAAACTATTGATTTTCTTTCCTAATAAAATGCTTAGTAATTATGAGATGAGATAATTCCAAATACGTACTTTTTTTAACAGAAATAAATACACACAGAATTTTGCACTTGGATTTTGAAGGAGTATTAAAGGAATTTCCTTTCTTCTTTTTTTTTCTTTTTTTTTTTTGAGAAGATCTTAACTTTATTAAAAAGAAGAAAAAAAAATTACATCTTAAATCAAAGTTGACTCAATAATATTAGGAGCAGGACAGTTTGCTTCAAACTTGACCACCCTTTTAATTTAATGGAATTATGGGAAATTCAATCTTGTATACTACTTTATTGTTGTAGGAATCAATATTTCTATTGCTGTTAAGATTTTGTCAATTTCTTTTACTTATTTTTTGACTTCTATTATTGTGCTTTATATTACGGCAGGATGTATTATATTCCGTCTCATTCTACCACTAATTTATTTTCATGGCTGGACTTATATAACTCTATTGATATCTTACTGTCAAATTGATGACATGTGTCCCTTGGACAATACATGTAACACAAAACACGTGTCATCTTTTAGAATGATACAAGCTTATGACTCCATATGGCAAACAATGATATGTACACATCATACATATATGACACATTTTCCAATTATTTGATACTCATTTAATTATAGAATAATGTGGACCCTTAGATACTCCTAAACAAATGAGTATTTCATTCTCAAAAAAAGAAAAAGAAAAAAAAAAGAGTATTTGAATATGTATTTAAATGCATCACAATTAGGGCTAACTCAAGGGATTCTTCCCTATAATAATCGGGTGTGTGTGGGAAAGAGGGATTGCACATACCCAAAGGAATAATCAGATACTTAAAAAGATCTAGATACCCTGTCAAAAAAAAAAAAAAAAAAAAAACACAATTGTAAAAGAAACCCAAAAATCAGACTTTTCTCGAAAAATTCTTAGTTACTACTAAAGTATGGAGAAATTGTGCTCCCTCTTTTCTCATTTATGATGGGTCCCACCATGAATTCAATGAGTGGATCCCACCATAAATGTAAGAGAAGAAAACATCATTCTCCTTATTCCAAAAGTACTTAAGAATTACTCAACTTTCTTCCCCCTCCCTCCCTCTCTTATAACCAATATAATTATTTCTAATTATAATCTTTTCACTTTAAAGTATAATTTTTTACACATAATTGCCAAATTTTACAGCAAAATCCTTAAAAATTAGAATGATATAAATATTTTATATAAAAATGGAACATTACACATTTTCCGTTATTTGATATTCTTTTAATTATAGAATAATGTGGATCCTTAGATACTCCTAACAAATGAGTATTTCATTCTCAAAAAAAAAAAAAAAAAAAAAAGAGTATTTGAATATGTAATTAAATGCATCACAATTAGGGCTAACTCAAGGGATTCTTCCCTATAATAATCGGGTGTGTGTGGGAAAGAGGGATTGCACATACCCAAAGGAATAATCAGATACTTAAAAAGATCTAGATACCCTGTCAAAAAAAAAAAAAAAAAAAAAACACAATTGTAAAAGAAACCCAAAAATCAGACTTTTCTCGGAAAATTCTTAGTTACTACTAAAGTATGGAGAAATTGTGCTCCCTCTTTTCTCATTTATGATGGGTCCCACCATGAATTCAATGAGTGGATCCCACCATAAATGTAAGAGAAGAAAACATCATTCTCCTTATTCCAAAAGTACTTAAGAATTACTCAACTTTCTTCCCCCTCCTCCCCCCTCCCTCCCTCTCTTATAACCAATATAATTATTTCTAATTATAATCTTTTCACTTTAAAGTATAATTTTTTACACATAATTGCCAAATTTTACAGCAAAATCCTTAAAAATTAGAATGATATAAATATTTTATATAAAAATGGAACATTACACATTTTCCGGTTATTTGATATTCTTTTAATTATAGAATAATGTGGATCCTTAGATACTCCTAAACAAATGAGTATTTGAATATGTAATTAAATGCATCACAATTAGGGCCACCCCAAGGGATTCCTCCCTCTAATAACTGGGTGTGTATGGGACAGAGGAATTGCACATATCCAAAGGAATAGTCAAATACTCAAAAAGGTTTAGACATTCTTGATTGTAAAAATAAATAAATAAAAATGCAACACAATTGGAAAAGAAACCCAAAAGTTAGACTTTTCTCAGAAAATTCTTAGTTACGTTTGGAGTATAGAAAAATGGTGTTCACTTCTCTTACATTTATGATAGATCCTACCATGAATTTAATAAGTGGACTACATCATGAATATAAGAAGAGAGAGCACCATTTTTCTTACTCCAGGAGTACCTAAGAATTACACACAAAATCCTTAAAAATGAGAATGATATAAATATTTTATATAAAAATGGAACATTACGCATATTCCATTTATGTTGCCACATCATATTTTGAAATAGGAGAATGCAAAACAAAACTAAATATGGAAGTTTCAATTATTTTAAATAAAATCTTTTGTAGTATTATAAAATTCAACCACTTATTTTGGTAATAATATAATAGAAATGTTAACAAATGCCCTTAGGGCATTAGTTTAGGAACTATTTTTAGAAATATTTTGTAAGAAAATGATAAATCAATTAATTTTTCTGACAACTTTTTATATTTTCCATGAATGTTGTGTTAAAAACTTTCCTAATATAGTTTATTAACAATTGCCCTAAGAGTGTTAACATGACCCATAATATAAATCAATGTTTTTCCACACAAAACCGTTCATCAACTAAGGAAGTCACTAGTCATTATGTATTTTGGAAGTTATCAACTGCTTTAATGTGAATTTCTTTATATTTTTCCAAGTTAATATTGAGTTTAGTTCCTAATCTTTATCTTGTATGTCAACTTGATCATTAATGCTTTAAACATGTCAGTTTAGTCCCAAACTTTTTGGTATTGTTTTAATATGGTCTCTCCTGTTAAGTGATGAATGAAAAATAATGACATAACTAATTGTCAAAATAAAATATTATTTTCATATCACAAAGACTACCACGGGTACTACAATGTCAGCATATTTTTAAAAATAAAATAGAGAACTTAGAACTTAGAAATCATGAGGCAAAATTTTGGATCAACCCCCCTAAACAAATGAAAAAGATTAGGGTCTACCGGTCTAAGGTGGTTAACGCTGCAAATTTCAAGGCCTGGAAAAGTTCAGAAGCGGACCCGATCTCTTCATCAATTTTTTTTTTTTTTAATGAAAACAAAACTTTAATTATAGCACCAGCAAAAACAAAACAAAACCAGACAGAACATACGAAACACGAACCACACAGATGCCTCCTCCAAGATGACATGAGCAAAACTTGGGAGGTAATGACTCAGATCAAAACATCCAAAAACAGCATGCTTGAGAGACCATTATGATTTGTAGGTTTAGGCAGATATTTGTGTGATTTTAGTGAAATCTTAAAATTAGCATTACACCGTTACCTGACAAAATTAAGTACCACAGATACATACACCCAGTGAATAAAGTGGAACTGAAATCATTAAACAAAGATTGTAGTTTAGTGTTTGCCTGCATGTTTGGTCAATCAAATTGTCATTATTGTTTGGTCTGGCGCATTGGCTTGATGGTAGAAATATGGTTTGGAGGACAACATGAACAAGAGCTATGAGTGCCAAAGTTCTAATCTTTGCAGGGAAAAAAAAAAAAAAAGTTGATGGGATGTAAAATTGCGAAGATGGAATGTGATTCTTATTCTAATTAGAATAATTTCTAAGTGGGATTGTGCGGTACTTCTGCTTAAAAGGAGCATTTTTTTTTTTTGAAAAAAAAAAAAAAAAACACCTTAAAGGTGCATGTGAACTCTTTTACAGGAAATTTAGCCCTTGTTTCAGGTAGATCTATGGATCCCACAATTTTTAGGGTCATCCGCTACTAGAGAAATAATAGATTTGCCATATATATATATATATATATATATATATATATATATATATATATATATATATATGTATGTGATCATTTTCTCTTTTTTTTTTAGAAAATTTTAAATTTATGGCGTTCACTCCTGATGATAGTTCTTTATCATCAGATTAAGATATCAATAAGTTATCATAAAATATAAAAATAATAAAAAAGACAACAATCAATTTTTGGTGTAGACAAAAATTGAGCCTAAGATCTCTTATTCAACTATTAAAGACTTTACCAATTAAGTTAACTGAAACTTATTGATCCTTTCTTATCTCTAATGTTAAACTATAACTAAAGTTGAAATTTTTATAGTGTTGTAAATGTCATCTAAACAGTAAATACATCTTATTATGGGAGAAATAACATGTATGATGCATATTGATGTATGTCAGTGGATATTATAAATGGCTGGTTATTCTTAATTGTGTCCTAGGGGATGATGCATAAGCCATACGTGTGTGTGTGTGTGTGAATGTGTGATGCCTTCTTACGATTTTGGGTTTTGATTAATCCTCACATATTCACTATTTCACACTCATTTTAATGCATTAAAATGTGAATATTTTTTTTAACAATGGTGAATTTATGTGTAAAATAGTGAATGTCAGTAAGTGTGAAAGTATTTTTCTTACACGTATACAGCAGAAGAAAATATACTTTACACCTATACCACAGGTATCCAACGGGAAGCAATTATAATTGACAACACACACGACATCAACCATAAAACGGTAATGCTTTACTTTGACAACGCACGTCGAGCCAATTCGTCAACAATTCTCTTCCCAAGCCTCTCATCCCCACCAACCCACGGTACTGTTTCCAACCTCGAGAACTACATGTATTTGAAATCATGAGGAAGATTGTAGGCCATTTCCATGATATGAGAGAGAGGGATGAAGCTGCTCCCCTTCAAATTAGAATTTGAACTTTTTTATATTGTATGTCATCTAAATACATTTTGTTCTGAGAGAGATAATATATTGATATAATATAGTGAGGTTATTATATGTATTGGGCTTATTGGCCTTTTATTCTCATAATTATGTCATACAGAGAATATAATAATATTAACTACTTTTTATATTTTCTATGAAAGCGATGTTAAAATTTTTCTAAATTGGTTTATTAACAATTATCCTAACGAGCACATGTTAACATGACTCATAAATAAAGTCCTAAACCTATTTTTTAATCTCTCTACTCTCTTATTCATCTCATATAACCATGATATTTCAAAGTTTATAATTCAACTTGATATTAGAGCAACCGATCCAACTCTGAAAGTATCTTAAAAACACTAGACTAGAGCTAGAGGTGTACATTGGTCGGGTTGAGAGGATTTTTTTACCCAACCCACCATAGTGAGTCAAAAAAAATTCAACTCAACCCAACCCAACTCATATGGGTCGGATTGGGTCAGGTTGAACCCATGAATTAGACAAATTATTATTATTATTATTATTAAGTTGAGTAGAAAAAAATATAAATATAAATATATTAAAAAAACTCAAAGATTAGTATCAATGTAACTCCTTAAAGGCAAACAACACTAATGACTAAACAACAATAGTAATTTACTAGGGTTTATGTAAACTAATTGACTTTTATATAAGATAGGAAGAGCTGATTATTTTAAAAAAATTATTAATTACATAATATATTTTGAATATATATATATATATATATATATATATATTATATATATATATATATTTATGGGTGAGTCAAGTTGAGTTTAGCGGGTTTGAAATTTTATGACCCAAATCCAACCCGACTCACTATCAAAAAAATTTTGGTAACCCAACCCAACACACCAAAGCCTAAAAACTGACCGAACTCGACTAGTTGGGTTGGGTTGAGTCGGTTGACTACATGGATCGATTCACCTCTCTCCTCATTATTGTGGTGCTTTTGAAAAAGATAACAATGTTCTTGATAAATTATGGTTTTTCACATAACATTTAGATTGGCTTTATTTTATGACAAAAAGTGTTATAATTTTATTAATTTATTTCTTTATATTTTGTGGGATTTAATTGTAATAGGTTTAGTCTTAAGTGGTAAAAATTTGATCAAAAAAGTTGGTCACATGAGAAGCACATGCCGGAAACTAAAGAGTCAATGTGTTTGGTGACTCATCTCATGACTTGGCCAACTCATGAGATGCACTGATAGCTGAAATTTTAAGTGTGACTCTTATACTCTTTAATCATACTATTTATACCATCATTATCTACAAAATTGAAAATAAGCGATTCAAAAGAAAATCCTAGAGAGCTTTTACAACACCCACCTTGTTAAAAAGAGCTACACATCTTCAAGAGAGAAATTATTGTAGTCTCTTCTCCTCCCCTCTCTCATTGTTATACGTTGAGAAAAGATTTGTACGCAAACATAACACACATCTATTCAGAGTGCAGAGGGTGTTTTGGAGCTTAGGAAGCAATAGGTATTTTCCAAAATAAGTCGGTGAGGCTTGTCAATGCAATTGAGCGGTATTGCGGGATCCAGAAAGTTAGTGAAGACAAGACTCCGAGAAGTTTGTTAGTAATTGGAGCTTGGAGAGCTTAAGCACTTTGGGTAAATTAGGCTTGGATGGTCTTTTTGGTATCCTTGTACTTTAAATTATTCACTAGTGGATCATTTTGGCTTGAAGGACCGCAAAGAGGTATTTACACCAAGTTCTTTGGTTTTTCTCTTTGATAACATATTATCATGTTATATCATGTTATATTGGGTTTACTATTCCTCCATTTTAGCATTGCACTTACTTGTTCAACCATGCAATTGTGGAATGTTTCAATTGATTAATTTGCTATTCACATATATTCCGCATTAAGTGTGTTAAGCATAAAATTAATCAAACCATAAGTTTAAAATCAAACGTCTAAACAAGCAATAGTGTTCTACACTATTTGACCTTGCAATTCTTTTTTCTACTTGTTTTTTTCAAATCTCGCTCATATTTTCCGATCTTCTGTTTCATGTTTTTATCGATTGAGTTATCCTCTCTAAGTGCCAAATAGCATACAGGAGCAATTGATTTTCCAAGTTTGCTCTGTGTCAGTGTCACCTTTCTGACTCCTTACATCTTTTATTCATATTTGTGTTATGCTTTGTATTTTAGCAAATCCTGCCAATATTTTGCAATTTGGTCTTTGATTGGTTGGAGGCAAACCCCCTCTCCCTATGTATCTCTTGCTCAATTTTGTACAAGTGATATAGCTTTTTTTCATCAAATATTGTTGCGGATTTTTTTTTCTTTCAAAAAAGTAAAAACTCAAATTTTGTTAAAATTATTAGATCCAATACTTTTGGAAATTTTATAATGCGTAACTGTAAACTCAATGTTACCTAACAAATACTGATATATATAAGAAAATACTAAATGCTGCTTCGACCTTGACGAGTTGACGCTTGCACAAAATACATTCTCCTGATGAACTCAGTAGTCAGTACTAAAAAATCTTTAAAATCACCACTTTGCCATTTGTATGAATGTTCATACTGCCCAAAACAAATGATGTGAGCAAAGGCAATGACCCATTTGAAATAGTAATTGGCTAATTGCGACCAAAAATCATTCTAATAACAATTTTCTTTTGTGAAATTCACAACAATTTCGAAAGGCAAGATACTAAAAGATTGCATATTTGAGTTTACAACAGACTTTACAAGTACAATGCAACTTTTAGCTTCTACATCTTGTTTTTACCATACAGTCCAAAACTTTCATATATCCTCATCTTCATATAGTTTCTTCTGATCCTCGTAAAAACTGTGCAAACATGAAAACCTAAACCCAAAAGTGCAAAAAGTAGACCAAGATAACAAGAATTTTTTTTTTTTTTTTTTTAATGTTCGTGATAAGCCTAACCGCCAGCACTTGGGTACACGGGCTCTCCATTGGTTGAGACATACCCAACAAAGTAATGTGGCAAATGCTGTGAGTAAATTGGAATCCTATGTTGATTGTAGTAATCAAGAATCTTCCAACATGCTTTTGTACGCTTCCCACTTCCAGTACCATCAGCAAGAACATTCTTCGGCAGCTCAGAAGTTAGGACAACGGATAATTCCATCCTTCCAGGACTGCCTTGATAGCCATTATTGATATTCGTCATGAAATCCTCCTTGACTGACACTGCATCTGTGAAATTACGCTTGCAAGGATTTAAGCCCCAGTAGAACACAACATTGGGCTCTGTTACATTCATATCTACATACTCGGTTGGATTAGGGTCACAAGTACCTTGTATCTCCTCCAGCTGCATCAAACAGAACAAGAAGAAAAGATACTAAGAAATTTTTAATCAATGACATGGGTAATTATCTTTTGATCCCTGAAATTTGGTGTATATATGATTTTGGTATACCAAATTTTAAAAGTTAAAATTTTATCCTGAAATTTCAAAAAGGGAACACTTTGGACCCTCATCTATTCTTTTTCTTTACATGACTAAAGAAATGCTGAGGCACCCCATTTTTGAGGGACCAAATCAAACGAACCACATATCTTAGGATCAAAATTGATCTTATCCCATATTTAAGAGAACAAAACTGATCCATATTTAAGAGAACAAAATTGAACCAACACCATATCTAGAAGAGAAAAATCAAACTAACCCAAATACTTAAATGGACCAAAACCAAACTTGCCACAAATTTCAAAAATAGAATTATTCCGTTTTTGAAATTTCAGAGACCAAAACTGAACTTACCACAAATTTCAAGGATGAAATTATTTCTTTCTTGAAATTTTAGGGACAAAATCCGAAGTTTTAAATTTGAAAGACCAAAATCAAACTTATCTACCAAATGTATAATATACCCTAGTAATGATATTCATCGATGTATGTCCTACTAATTTGTTAGATCTACTAGCAGGATAGGCGAAATACTTATTGAAATATCTATCAAGGTTATACTTCAGCTAGGAAAAAAGTAGAGAATGAAGTAGCATTAGAAATTTATGAAAGAACAAAGCTTTCCCATGTGACTGCAGCATTTAACACCCATCTTCCAATAATTTTTTATGCTAGATCATTTATATGTCCAATTCTAGCCTGACTTCTTGGAATCAATATAATTGTGGGGAGTAGGGCCAGCTATGCAAATAATGCTCCTGTACTATAAACATACCATAACATGATCACTCATGACCTGAATCACAAGACAGCCAACTCAAGTGCATGTATGCTTGGTGTTTTTGCCAAAGTAATTGCATAACTACATAAAAATGAATTCAATAACCTGACTTCTGTACTTTTATGAATCCATATAACCATGAGGAGCAGGGACTCCATATAAATTTAAGAAAATATACAAATTGGCGCTGAGGTTATATCCCTTTTATCTTTTTCGAATTGGCCATGTCCCTTTAATCTAGGACCAACTGTACCAATAATGCTCTCCAGGACAAAGATTGATCATGCCCTGAATAACAACACCCAACTCCTATGCATGTAAGCAAATCAGAAATGTTATCATATCAACTATATAAATATGTATAGTGTACACAATGAACTTCCCATATGAGCCACTTACCTTGACAATAAGAGAGCGAAAACGTGATTTCACCCAACCTACCCAATCCCCTAGCTCATCCTGCTCAGAAGCCGAGAGGTAAATTTTAAGAAATCGGCTATGTTTCTTTGAGTATGGATAAGGCTCAAATATGCTACCCCAATCAAAGTCTGGCTTCAAAAGATCCTGCAACAATAGAGAACAAATAATAGTCCCACATTATCTTGTCATCAGAAGATCATCATCAAGTAAGATTTTCCAAAACAAAACTATAGAGATGACACAATTAATTGCCACCCAAATTCAGAAATTCCTTCAATATAAGTAGTTTGCAAGAGATCAAATAGGCATACCAACAATTATGTCCCACTTAAAACACAAAACATACCCTAGTCATAGAATAGCCTTGGAGAAACTCTGTCCTGATCTTGTAGAATGTGCTTCTAGTGATATTGGAATGGCAATATTCATATGGACTACATGGAAGCCGAATGGGCATTAAGGACCTTGTCTCCATGGCATCTCTGGGTGCTGGCAGTCCATCTTGCAAGATTACTGGAGTAGGCCAATGCCAATGTGCAAATGTCTCAAAAAAGTTCATAATAAGAGCATTTAAGCTAGCATTTGGATTTCCTTGACAAACAAAAGCCACAAGGATTGCCAGATGAACTCCTCCCAAAAAGCCAAGTACCTGTAATCAGCAGGAAAATACTTGTATTCATCACTTTTTGAAAAACAATACGCCCAAAAAAGCTCGTCTCACACAAATAAAGCAAAGCATGCATATGACATCACCAGCAGGCAAAACATACTTACATTACCATACACTCCTCGCCTTTTTGCCCATAACTTAACACATCGCAGCATTGATTGGAAATTCTGAAACGCATCAGTTACAGTATATATGAGATTTAGAACAAATTAAGCAGCATAAGGAGAAACTACACTCCCAAAAACTCCTGCAAAGATTTTTTTTCACATTTACAATTACCCCCACAGTATAGTCATGTACTTGTCAACCCCACTCCCCCTCAATCACAGACAAGAAACCCATGCATGCAATACAAAGGGAGGCTCGCACATAGTCTAATACTTATAGCATATCAAATAGTCTTGCTGAATCCCACAACACCACAGTGCATTCCAAGACCGCATAATCCAATCCAAAAGAATAGACCCATCCACATGCATGCATACACATGCATTCTTGTTTGCCCATAGAAACCATATTAGACAACACATCAATGCTAAACATTTCCCACAAGCCTAGAAACAATCCACTGTAAAAACCTCAACCTCAAGACCTGGTATTTCTTAGTTAATAGTTATACATTGATCATCTGAGTGCAACATTGATAGGAAGACACATTGGTACAAAATCAAGCTTCAGATACCATCTCTTCTATGACATATTCTCCCCTTATGATCAATTGAAGGAACATTTTCCTTGGAATGTTTACAAATTCCTCAAGAGATAGAAATGTCAAAACGAGACTTGCATTTGGTTAGCTAGATAATAGGAGAATTAAGTAGTGTTCTGAAACATATAAATAAAAATAAAATCAACGTGTACCTCTATGTTCGGAACAAGCTGAAGAATGCGTTTGTTAGCACGTACACCAGACAAGCTTTTCAAACTAGTTTCATCAATATTACTGAGGAAGAATGGGTTCAGTACATCCACATTCTGCAATTCATAGGCTTAGGTGGTCAAAATTTCCACATGATCAATGGGGAAGCACAAAAGATTCAGTGATAATGACAACTACTAAACAATGCTTAAGGCAAAGCACACACTGAGTTACTAGAAAGATGCCAGAAAAATAAAAATAAAATCAACATGTAGTCTTCTGAAACATTTGGTTAGCTTACTTCAGGGACAGATAACACTTTAAGCTGCGCAAACGGGAGATCAATTGAGATCCCATCAAATTTAAATCGCATTAGAGGCACTTTTGCATCCTTTACACAGTGGATCTCTGACACTTCAGGTCTGCCTTTAAGCATGTTGCACAGAACAATAAAAAAATCATCCTGCATAATCACATTCATTAAAAATTGAGGAAATGCTGTCACTCAAAATCAAGGAATAATGAGCAGGCAACAGATACTTACTGCCATGGTGGCAAAGAAAGGACCAATGCATAAAGCATCAATATCAGAGTCTGAACCATGAACCTGAATATATTTAAAGACATATATAGCTATATCAGTTTATAAGAAGTGAAAATGAGAAATGACAAAAAAAAAAATTCAGCTGTGGTGGCTACACTTTAAATAAATAAATAAAAAGGTGCTCTATCAACTTGCAAAATATTACTACAAAGTTCCCACATTTACAATTATGGACTGAATTGGGGTTTATACTCTTTCTGTATTTTTAACCCATCCTTCCTAAGGTACTGCTAAATACTCTGCCCCTGAAAATTAAAGATTACAAAACAAGCTCATCCCGGCAACACTCTGAACATGTCCTAGAAGTGTCTCTTTTTTTGGATAGGTAGTAGAAGTGTCTTGAATGTTACCCATATTAAATTATAATTCCCATTGCACTGTTTATTATATCCAAACACCAAAGTGTCTTGAAGTTTCTTGTAGTATTATATTATTCGTAACTATATTTGAAGAAGAAAAGCCAAAAGTTTCTTGAAGTTCTGACCTAGACAGCTTCAGATCATAGGATTTCCATAATTATCATATTACATAATTTAATAGCATAAGCACCACAGAGCACCAGTATATAACATGTTCAGTAGAAATGTAAAAACCAACAGACAAGAGAAAGGACTTACTCCAAGGCCATATGATCCATATGTCAAAATTGTGCCACTGGTGACAGCAATTTGCTGTTTCGGAAGTCGACGTTGCGACGCAACCTTCTTAATCCATGCCAACACTATCTACATAATTATATGAGACATCAAAAGATTTAACACAAACTAAACTAGAAAATTATCAAGGTGCATCATCACTAAACAAGATATTTTCAATTTTAATTTATTGTGGTTGAGTACATGAAAAACCCTCCACAATACAACCAGCCACCAGGCCCACCACAACAGAGAACAAGATTACTTCCATCAAACAAGTACATAACTAGCAAGATTCACTGCAAACCTTATCTCAAGACAATGTCCTCACAGAAGAATTTGCAAATACGCCATATTTCTCTTTAGGAAAGATCTCAGAGTGAGAGTGGGAAAACTTCAAGAAATGCTGAATACTTCCGACACAATTTTTAGTTTTTTTTTACCATTAACTCAAATCCTTATATCAGTAGGTTCTTTTCAATATTCAAACATACCAGTATTATATACATCAAAGAAATTCTAGATGTAAAACCCACAATGCAAACCATTAAACCAATTCACATTGTTTTTTCAGTCACAGTAAATGACCTTAACACAAATGACACCTATTGGCTATTGCCACACCTTAATCTGAAAGGTTCGGGTACGCTATGTATTTGAACAATCTAATGTGGGAGCAGGCATTCTTCTATACTATTTTATTCAATCCAAAATCAAACATCAAAGATTAAAGAACATAATTTTGAAATTCAAGAAAACCTGTTTGAGCTTCACAATGACATTCCTCCTCTTCTCTTCTTCTTCCGGAGACGGCACGAGTCCTTCATTAACCATGAACTAAAACCAATGAAAAAATATATATATTAAACCAAAAATAACATAACCCATCAAAAAAAAAAATTAACAAAATATTGAAAATTCGAATCTAAAAAACAAAAAAGAGACAAACTTGAGACAAACCCAGATAAAAAGAAAGAAGAAAAAACTACCTGAAGCAGAGAGACTGATCTATGCTCGTCCATTTGAGCCTTCAATACAGAAATTCCAAGAGGAGTTAGTAAAGGTGGGTTGTACGGAACAAGTACCTCACCACCACCTCTATGGTTTATCAGAACAAATGGCTGAGGAAATGGAAGAGGAAGAGGAATGCGGTTCACGAAAACGACACCGTTTTGGTTGTGAAAAGCATTCCCTGCCATACACCACAAATGCAAAAAACCGAGAATCTTTTTCTGCGATTTCAAACAATGAATCGCTTTCTCTTTTTTTTTCTTTTTTTTGTGTGTGTGTATGTGTGTTTTAAGGACACCCAAAAAGAAAAAAAAAAACGAGTAGTTTTGAACCTTTTGGTTTGGTTTGGTTTTTCAAGAAAATGTGAGGGTTTTTGAGAAACCTTTAAAGGGAAATGAAAGAAGAAATGGAAAAAACCTGTTTTGATTTCTGGGTTTTTTGAAATTGCAACGGTGTGTGCGACTGTGCGAGAGAGAGAGGGGGGTGTTTGTGTGGCTGGGGTTTTGTAGGACAGACACGTGTTAGAATCATAAAGGTGCAAAGTGTGTTGTTTTTATTGGTTGAGCTTTCTACTTTTGGTTCTCTGTGTACTTTTGCTGGAGGGTTTTAGTTACTTTAGTTGGCTTCGTGGTGGACTAGACTTCATAGACTTTTATTAAATGCCTTGTACCTTTTTTTTTTTTTTTTTATGCCTTGTACTTTTGGCTGAATTATGTCTTTCTGCCATTACCATTTCTGTTATTCTTTTGCCAAAAACATAATTAACTGATTTTCACGTCTAAATTCATAACATCCTAAAGAAAAAAAATTCATTGACTTATTTTGTATTTTGATGATATAATCCATGGTTTACCCAAAAAAAATAAATTGCAACATGCTTAATTAATCAGATTATTATGATTGATATACTCAAATAAACTTTTTCAAAGAGTACCCATGTTAGTTGACATGTGTTGTAATCTAATCACCCGTGGTCTACGTACTGACACAACCATTTTTATACTCAATTTCATAATTTGTTAACTTGTGCGATTGTGAGTGGACAATGTAAAGTAGTGAGTCAAACATGATAGAAAATGCTCACTACTCACAATCACATAAGTTAACAAGTTATGAAATTGAGCGTGTAATTTGTTATGTCTTTAAAATTATTCAATCACAAGTTGACTCCAAACCTATTGTGAAAATGGATGGTGAAATAGGTGTTTTCGTAGCTGAAGGGAAAATAAATTAGGCCAAAATAATGAAAATGAAATTTCTCAAAGAAAAAAAAAATCATTAGGTACGTTACTTTTATCCCAAAAAATAATAATAATAATAATGCATTTGGTACGCTACTTGTTGGGCCTTTAGTTATACGCTTGAGAACATAATTTTACTAGTTGGGCCTTTTGTTGCAAGGTAACTTTAACTAATGCCATAACTATTTTGAACTATGATTTGAAGTAAATGTTCCATTTTACTAGTTGGGCCTTTTGTTGCAATGTTCCATTTTTTAAGTAAATTTCTTATGACTTTATTTTCTCATTTTGACCCATCCAATGATCTACATCCTTAACTATGAGCAAGATTTGTGACTCTCTGAGAATTTCCGAAAAGAAAAGGAGAGATATAGATTGACAGGGGCTGCATCATCATCAAATTGAAAAAAAAAACAAATATTTGGTACTTGGTAGAATGCCATTATGAATGCATAGTGGTGGTTGTGTTACAACTTACAAGATCCTGTTAAAAGAGGTAAGATTAGGGGCTCTCTGATTAGGCTTTTGAAAGGATGTTAAAAGTGTTTTAAGAGCTTTAAAACTCTTTTAATAGAAATTGTCAAAGGTTTGGCAAAACAACTTTAGGCCAAAGCTGAATTTGGAACTTTATGAAAAAAACTCTATAATTAAATTGTTCATGCTTTACAAATCCAGAATTTAAAAAATACTATTCATTGTAATTTGTTAATGCTAAAGCTGAAAATGCTAAAATAACTTTTCAGCTAAAGTTCTATTTCGCAAAAGCCTCACTTTTTTTTCTTTTTTCTTTTTTTTGAAATGGTTAAAAATACATACATAATTTATATGTTATGATACTGGCATCTCGAAGCCACTGCCTTCGGTCCCCCAAGCAATTAGTGTTTGGGGAAGTACCAACTCACCTAACTAGCCGGTGGTACAAAAGTCTAACTACTAAAATTAAGGTTAAAGCTTATGTCCTATGTCAATGTCAATGTCAAAGCGAGCAATATAACATGAACTTTTTATGTTTTTGGTGCTGTATTTGTACCCATTCAATTATCGGTTACGTAAATTGTTTAAAGGAAAATGAAAGAAAAAGGGAAAAGGGAAAAGAAGTCTTGGCCACATTTATGTACTCACTAAACCCATCCTATCTTCCCTCATAATAATATAAATACCAAGTTTACTATCAAATGTATTTTTGGCATATACCTTTATTGTAACCTGACAATTTGACCGATCTGCAACCAGTCAAATATCCATGAGCAGTTTCTTGACTGATATCTGATCTGAGTTCAATAACCATGTTCATGACATTCAACTATTCAAGTACTCAAACTAGGTGCCCCCTCTCAAGGACAGAGTGTTTATTGTTTAAGGCAACTTATCAAAATGGGGGCCTATATCTCAATTCTCAACCAGCCACCATAGGACTCAACCTCCTTGCAACGATCAGGACTCAAGGATGAACCCATGCATTATTTGAAATTGGCTCCAACCTGTAAAGCTTCCAGAAACCCAATTTCGAAGTTCAAACCCAACAAATCAAGGGCCACCAAGAGAAAACTAAAGCCTAAAGGCCTATCTTTCTTCTCAAAACAGGAAAAAAGAAAAAGAGAGTAACTAAGCCCCAGAAACACAGTTTCATACACTGCTGTCCTCATAAAGCTAAATCTTTCCAACCCCTCAAAGAGCACTTGTGGGCATCAATAATGCACTGCACTGTACATTTACAGCCAATCGCACCATGCTGCACATGACTAGCAAATTCTTGAAAGTGGCTGCTGCTTGTGCCTCTTCCCAGCAAGTTTCCTCAGCTTTTCAATTCTAAAATATTAGTGTGCTTAAAAGCACAGATGAAGGCAAAAGAAGCAGAGATTCAAATAGTTTTTGAAATCTCAATAATCAATGGCCCATCTACAAACCAACATTGCTTCTTCCCCCTTGTATATAGCACATACAGACATTACATTTTCAAAGAAATGATTTTTCTCTATTTGAAAAGGAATTATTTCATAATTCATATTAAATTTTATAAATTTAAAGGTGTATCTATTGCCACAATACACTAATAAATTCATGAAATAAAATCATAACCGTGAAATATATTCTCTCCATTTCAAATGAAACGAGAATCACATTCCCATTTTTCATCATAGCACTCCTCTCTTGCTAGTTTAGAAATATACTCTCTCAATTTCAAATGAACAAAGAATTGCATTTCCATTTTTCATCATAGTACTCCTCTCTTTACTAGTTTTGAAAATATACTCTCTCAATTTCAAATGAAACAAAACGAAGAGAATCGCATTCCCTTTTTCATCATAGTACTCCTCTCTACTAGTTTTGAAACCAAACCAACAAGTTATGAGAGTTCCTCAAGTTTTCGTTCTATTACTTTGGTACAAAGACAATTGACACTTAATTACATTTATATGCAACCTCTCCCTCGCCGCCCCAACCCCCCCCCCCCCCCCCCAAAAAAAAAAACTACAAAGAAAAATTCATGAACATTCAGAATCACCATCTAACATAACGAAACACTAAAAGAAGTAAAGGATTTTGGAAGACAGAATCTGGGAACTCATGCTACCAGCTAATTATATAGCCCAAAAAAACAAACAAAAAGCACCATCCAAGATTTCAGCCTATAAACAACAAACAAGTTAAACTATAAGATAATCATCTAATTAACCATCATTCAAGTTTCAAAGTTCAAACCCCCCAAAGTACCGACCAATTTTGCATAGGATGTCAGAAATTCCTGCCTGCCAACAAAACTAGCATGAATATTATTCACAAGGAATTAATTAAAAAAATTACTAATAAAATCAAACGGTACAGCCACAGAATACAAAGAAATAACAAAGCATGGCAACCAAAGCCACAGACTCTAGGACCATCACAATGGTCCAAAACAAATCATCAAAAATAGTAGAATCCAACCACCTGAAGCTGAAGCTCCCTATGCTCCAACCAGTTGTAAAGTAGGAAAGATTAATTCCCGGCCACCGGAAGATTGATGATATTGGCATAGGCAAACTGAACTCCGGCCACCGGAAAGCTGACCTGTACCACCATCTTGAACACATCTTTATTCTTTAATAATTATATGTTGTCTCTGTCTGTGTCTCTACTCTCTATGCGTTGTAATAATATTCTGTTTCTTGTTTTGTCGGGGCTCTTCTAGCCAAAGCATATGGCAAAGTTGGAAAATATCAAATGGAACAATTATTAATAAACGACTGAATGGGATTTTTCGTGTTTGAGGGGCTCCTTGCTCTGCTACGTTAATAATTGGTTACTTATTAATTGCATCTCATATATCCATGTCATATACACGTGTTCCGGCCAGGATTGACCAAACCACTTGGTGCTAATCTACTGCTTTTGAGAACATGACGTGAGGTATGTGCTGTGATTTTTTTTTTCGTTTCACAATGTTACAGTAGGTCTAGGTTGGAAGTTTAGCGCGCAAAAAAAAAAAAAAAAAAAAGGTCAGATTGGAAATCCTTCTATAAAAAAAAAAATTAAAGATATGGTAATCAGCTAAGTAATGTTTACTATTTTCGAATAAGGGATATAAGATTCAAAAGCTATTTATACTAAAAAAAAAAAAAAAAGTGTTTTAATATGATAGTAAAAAACAATCATCATGAAATGAACATTATACGTTAAAATTTTATTATAAAAGTTGTCCATTCAATGATTATTACCTTATGATAAAATTTATGGGAAATTAGATTGAGTGTTAAGTTACCGATCTCTTTTTTTTATGGAAGAAGTCACCAAACTCTTGACCTGAGTGGTTGAGTGCATAACTAATATAGTTATTTAGAACTTGTATGTGGAAATAAATGATTCAGAAATAGTTCTAAAAAAATTAAATACATAAATTTTGACATAATTAAATATTTAAGATTCCTTATCATTAATAAGAATATGTTTTAAAATGTAAATCTTAGCTCATAATTAAAAATTTTAATATTCCAATCACAAATTTATTTGTACATGCAAAAAGAGTCTTATTTATAAACTCAATACAAACTTAATAAGAGATATAAGATTCAATTTTTATATATATTATAAATTGATTAATATTTTAGCCTAATAGTATAAAATAATTATCATAATTCATGGAGTAAACGTACAAATTAAAATTCTATCTTATCTATACATTCAATTCACGCAAATCAACACCATGCTAATTTTCACAAGCGTATTGGTGGCGATGGGGTGAAGTGGTGAATACGGCAACAAACAAACTGAACAAAGTGATGACAGTGACCGCCATGACAAGTAGCGTTGATATCAAAGTGTTATGCTAGAAACAAAAGTTATTTAACTTTTTTTTTGGCTGCAATTGCTTTAAAAAATAAAAATTATAAAAAAATAAAAAATTTTAGAACCCTATCAAAGGTTTTAGTGTGATAATGGATTGACAGTTACTGGCGGGTTTTAGAAATTTTTTTCAAGATTTAAGAAATTTAAATCAAATAAAATTTAATTAAAAAAAAACTCGAATGTATTGATATATATAAAAGCTTAAATACATAAAGTTTTAAAATTTCGTTCGATGAGCTCTTCATATTTTGAAATTGTTGTATGATAACTTCATTATTAATGTTATCAGCTACATCTTTTTCAATGTACATAATCAAGTAATCATTAAACTACTAATCTCTCATTCAATTACCAACATCTTCCTGTAAAAAAAAAATATCTTGCCTAAATAAGTAACAATATAAAAAAAAATTGCATCATCATTTTTTATGATATATTCCTACCAATATTTTGTATTCTTTAAACTAATTAGGGTTAAATCAATGCAATACTTCACTAATTTCTTTTATAGAGAAATCATGGCTAAAACCTCTTTGTAAATATACTCTTTTTATTTTCCCTTGATCATTAGGATAAAAAAGATGAGACATTTTCTCATAGCCATAGCCTAGGATCTAAAAGAAAACTATTCAAATAAATACGAATTTGCTTAAAAGATGAATTTTGCAATAAAAGTTATTTCTTTATAAGAATTTTGTCCATAGTACTAACAAAAGAATAAAGGGTAAGCTAGAAGTTCATTCAATGTATTCAATTTAAGCATTAAATCATTACATTCATGTTCAATAAAGTAGTAAGAGCATCCACAGCAGTGAAGCTAAAAAATTAGCTTTTTAGCTTCACCAAAGGTTACTTTATCTATTTTACCTATACATATTTACACATATGTTGTAGCAGTGGATCTATTTTAGCTTTCAACACAATAAAATAATATAAACATCACAATAAAATAATATATCTCCTACAATAAAATAATATACCCTACAACTCAAAAAACATTCATACAACCAACCACAATCACCTTAACCATCAGCCACAGTCACAACCACCACCACCACCACCAGTCCACAGCAGCAAAAAAAAAAAAAAAAACCAACTGAAATCTCCAATCTTTTTCCTCAACCCAGACCAAACAAAATCATCAATTATAAACAAAATAAAAATCATCAATCATAGAGCTGGGCTTCGGTGAGGAGGACAGTGTCGGCGTGGGTTTGATCGACGGAAGAGAAGTGGATTGAGGAGGAGGTTTTGATCGGTGGATCGGTGGTAAATCGACGTTGGGTGAGCATTGAGATGGTGGACTGGACAGAGGCGTGGGTTTGATCGGCGGATTGGTCTGATCGACGGAAGTGAAACAGAGAGGTGGGTCTGAGTTGATCGGCGTGGGTCTGAGGCCGAGAGGGTTGATCGGCGTGGGTCTCAGTTGATCGGCGGTGGGTCTTACCAGGTGGAACGGTGACGTTGAAGACGGCAAGGGCCGGTGGTGGCGAGCTTGAGAGAGTTGAGAGCTTGGACGGCATGGGCTGAGGTTGATCGGCGGTGAGCTTGAGAGAGTTGAGACGGCATCGACGTGGGTCTCATCTGATCGGCGTGGGTCTCAGCTGACGTTGAAGACAGCGTTGGCGGCGGTGAGCTTCAGAGAGTGACTGTGAAGAGAAAGAGAAGGAGAAAGTGAAATGGAGAGACTTCCGGAGTGACTGAAGAGAGAAGACGGCGTCAGCATCAGCG
Organism: Castanea mollissima; assembly: GCA_014183005.1. Classification (NCBI taxonomy): domain Eukaryota; kingdom Viridiplantae; phylum Streptophyta; class Magnoliopsida; order Fagales; family Fagaceae; genus Castanea; species Castanea mollissima. The sequence goes on from JACAVU010000008.1 coordinate 12,490,879, forward strand.
GCGGTGAGCTTCAGAGAGGGACTGTGAAGAGAAAGAGAAGGAGAGAGTGAAATGGAGAGACTTCCGGAGTGACTGAAGAGAGAAGAGGGGGTAGCGTGAAATAAAAAAGGGAAAGGAGCAGATCTATTATTTTTTAATCCTGCGCGAATATATTTTTTTTTTTTATAACTTTCAGCTACAGTGCTCATGTATTGATACATGAGCATTGTAGCGCAAAGCTAAAATTTTTTAGCTTTGCCTCCACTGTTGCAGGTGGGTTTTTGTAGTTTGAGTGGAGCTAAAATAGCAATATAGCCATTTAGCTCCACTTCTGTGGATGCTCTAAGGCACTATTTTAGTACATATGTATATGTATAAGATGTACCACATAAATCCAATAAATTAAATTATGCTAAAGACAAAAGCAAGCACTATCCAACTAGCTATTTGGAAAATATGCAACTTTATATTTTAAAAAAAAAAACATAGCGATTTAAAAATATATATTTTGAAAAAACAATTTAAAATATCATAATTAAACATATGATTGGGGCTTTTAGGCTAATTTTTTGTTTGGATAATTTTTAAAAAATGTTATATCTACAACATTTTCACAACAAATTCAACGTGGCAATTGTTATTGGTTCTAATTTACCTATCACTAGAATTGGTTTTTTGTCCACTGATAACAATCTGTCACTTAGAAATTGTTGTAAAATATTGTGAATATATCATTTTTCGCAATATTTTGGTTCAATCTTCAACAAACCAAAATTTTGGAGGGGCCAAAATTTTTTTTAATGAGCTTAAATTTTTATTTAAAATGTTCAAGTTTATTTTTAGGGTGGTCAAGTTTTTTTTATAGGGTGATCAACAACACATTTTAATTGAATTTTTTTTTTTGGTATAAAAATTATTTTTTCCAAGTTCAGGGCGGTCCTGTGAGGCTGTGACCACCCTAAAATATACATAGCACCGCCCTACAGTGTACATAGTGCCGCCCCACTTAAAGTGGTAGGATGGATTATTTTGCTCTCTCAAAGTCAGGGGTTAGGTGTATAATTTGTTTGGATAAGTTACACTTTAAACCCTATAAATTAAAGAAGTTTTCTAAATAAATTCCACATTTTTCGTAAATTCAAATTAAACCATATCAATGATGTTTTAATTCAAATCATAAACTTCTCACGGGTAATTCTGTAAATGAAAAAAAATGCAAAACAATGTAGATAAGGAAATATGAATTTAATTTGTTTAAACATTTTTCGGAAAAAAAAAAAAACATATGTAAAATAGATGTATGGCTTGATGTTTATAATTGTAGAGTTAATTTTGGTAAAACTGTCCAAATTTAAAATGTAATTAATTACTTCAATTCTTAAGCCGAAGGTTTTTATGGAGAAAAAAAAGAGAACTCACATGTTGGTTTCTTGTAATGTTTACTGGCCGTAATTGTTAAGGTTTTAAACATGATAAATTCGAACCCACGGTCATTTTCAAAGGATTAGAGGTTACGTTCTTTGAATATTTGGTAGAGGATGGTGATTCATTCCAGGTAGGCGTTTTGAATGGACATGGAATATTGCAATCTTCCTTAATTACAGTTTGGTCAATATCTGAAGCAACAATGACTAGCCGCACAAGGTTTGCGAGCTATAAGCAAATGACAACGACATCACCATGTGCCGTGTTATGACTCTAATCACACATCCCCACCCAATCAGTACCATAAGCCTATAAGAGATACTTATTAAAGACGCTATAAGCCTATAAGAGATATTTATAATCTAAAAATAAAATAAAATAAATCTTTAGAAAATTAAGACGGATACAAACTTTTTCTAATTTAAATAAATACTTCTTATTTATATATGGTAAAAAAGAAAAATAAAACAAAACTTTTTGTGGTTTAAATTTGGTATTTAGTTAGGATATCTCATTAAGGAATTGATAATGACTTATTTTCTTTTTTCGTTGTTTCTCTTTTGCCCTCATAAGTGTGCATTTAGCTCAACTCCTTCTTGAAACTTGAAATTTGATTTGCACATTATCTAAAATTTGATAAAAATATAAACATACTAGTTGAAGTATTGTGTGTTGCACAGTTCTATTCATATACTTGTATAATATATATAATTGATTTGAAAAGCATTATGTAAATGAATATTAATTACTATATAATTTTAAAATTCTCAACTAATGAATTGATGATTGACGATCTTATAATGACATTTGTAACTACATTATAAATAAAGTAAAATTGCAAAGCTCTACACACAACCATGGGCAGGCGCCACACAAACATATATATTATATATGATAATATAATCATTATTAATTTCAGTAATCATAATGATATGGAATTAGGCTATATACTAAAAAAGTATATCATATTATAACAAGACCGATACTGAAATCAAAGTATTAGTTCCACTGTATGAAAGAGAAAAGTTGTGCCTTTTGTCTTGATTAGTTTTTAATGATGATACATATACTTGTAAACAATTAATTCATCATGTTTAGAGTTAGAATGTGTAAAAATTAATTCAAGATGCGCAACCCATAAAGATATTTCATACATAAAGGTATAGATGGTTTCTCAAAAAAAAAAAAAGGTATAAACCCCATTACCTTTTTACTGTGCATAAAATACTTTCTTGAGTGGTTTATTCATAAATACTACTTCCTCCAATTCTTTTAACATATATCTTTTTTAGTTTTAGATATAGAGACAAGAGAGATTAATAATTGGAAACAACCCCATGTGGCGGTTTTCGTATGCTAGATAGTTAGGAGACATCTTTAATTGTGACTTGTGAGCACTGTTGTGAAACCATTGATACTATGCTAGTAATTGTAAATAAGGGAAGTTTTGGCTTCTTCCTCAATCTTTTTCACATAGAGCAAATACAAATGAAAAAACTAAACCGTTCTGCTCTAAAAATGTGAATCTTCCACCCTAGATAGATAACTGAAGTACTCAAATATTAAAGCTATTAACTTTAAAAACACAAATTCAATAAATCGAAATAGAAAATAATACCTTGTCCTTGTCCTTCTCTTTCTTCTCAGACCTGGGTTGCTTCAAAGGTTTTGCCTCTCCGCCTACAAAACCAAAAAAGAAGAAAAAGAAAATCTCTTTAACTTTTGATTAATTGCACTTTAGTGTAAACGAGATAGAAATCATAGAATAGAATAATATATCCAATCTAGAAAGAGAGTACCAGTTGTAGAAAGATCCTTGAGTGTATTCAAAATTGAATACAACCAATCTAGAAAGCATTGTAACTTGTAACTTGCAAGGTACTACTAATAATCTAATATTATCTGCCTCCCAACTCCTTTTTTATTTTGCGTTTCAACTTTATTTATTTATATTTTTGAATAAAAGGATTGATATATATTAATAAAGAAGTACAATAAGCTTAGAATTGCGTGGTATTAGCAGTATCAAGGTCAAGCTTACACGGAATTGATGCACTTATCTGGGCCAGGTTTACTCATTTCTTCTTCTTTTTCACCGATCTGCAAATGAAAGAGGAGCAAGCTTTACGTTATTGGAATGTCACAGTTAAACCACAAATCTTTAAAAGAAACTCTTCATTTCAAAAAGATCGTTTTCTTCCTCGTCAACAACAAAAATAATAAGGATTTTTTTTTTTTTTTCGAAACAAAAGAGGAATAGGGAAGGTTATTGTGACTTACCTCCTGGGTGTGACCATATCCCTCGTTAGAGAATATAGAATTGAGCCATAGTTGTGCTTTTGGATTATTTTCTTACTCTTTTTTTTCTTTCCGTGCATTCTTTTGTATCTTCCACAATTTCTAAATTCTCTAATCTCTATCCACAATTTCTTAAAACGCTATGTTTATTTTATCCAAAAAGTGTGAAGGGAAAAAATAATTTTATATGATCAAAAAGTTAATAAGAACAAATAAATTGTTGTTTCTATCTAAAAAGTTTTTGCAATTTGATGAAATCACTTGCCACAACTTTTTAAGCCTTACAGTAATTTGATGAAATCATTTGGTACAACCTTGCTTTTAAACCTAACTTTTATGATTTAGAAAAAGTTAGAATTTAAAATAATTATATAAAAAAAAAAGTTCATATACCTGATCCAAACTCATGCTTTTAAGTGTCAACAATTGTAGAAATACAATTTTGGCTCAAGGCATGAGGCAACTAGAAAATCGCCTAAGGCCCCAATAAAAAAAAGGCTGCCAAATTTTTACAAATAGAGATATCTTTGTATCAATAGAAGTATTGATTAAGTTCCAAATATTTACCAATAATTAAAAAGTAGTTTTCTTTTATCAAAGAAAAGCTAGGAAAAAAAATCTTTTGATTGAATGTGATAATGACCATTTGTTTTTCTCAGTTTTAGAGTTTAGAATTCATTAATCTTCTACACACAAATTTTGAAAGAACTCTAATCTTCCATTAGTAAATAAATTTATACTCAAATTTTATTTAGAGATATTAAATATAATTTTATTAAAATTTTCAATCACAATTTTTTAGTATTTATTTGCTTCACTCAATTGATAATGTTTATTTAAGTTGTATAGTCATCGAATAATACAATTGATTTGTTTGAATTCGTAATTTTTCAATTTAAAAAATATAATTTAAAAAATTAAAAAATAACAAAAGTTAAATAAATTTTTATTAATATTCAAAATATAAGAAGATGTCTCACTCCAAATATTCGCCTTAGGCACTGACGAGTTAAATCGGGTCCTGTAGAAATACGTACTTGATTGTAAATATCAGCTAACAACACTGGCTCCTCTCATACCCTAATGAAAAAAACAAAAAAAAAAAAAAAAAAAAAAAAGAGGCTAGATCTACTGTTTGCTTTGTCCAAATATAAGCTCATAGAAGTCTAGTAGAGCCATTAAATTCTTCAAAAACCATAATGCAATACTATTCATCACACATATCCTCTTTTTTCCACCAACCCCACTCACCCCACCCAAAAAAAAAAAAAAAAAAACCACTTAGTTTCCACAACAGTAAAACAAAAAATATAACTATTTGGTACTTTCAAAAATCACTTTATCTATTTTACCTCTTTACACCTCGCAGCAATGAAGCTATATTTTTCAGCTATTTTATTAAAATAATAAAAATAACTCATTAAAATAATAATAAAAACATCCACAGGACAAAAAAAAAAAAAAAAACTAGCATAGCACAAACCACCACCATCACCACCAGTCCATAGCAGGAAAGAAAAAACCACCCAACCAAATCCTTAATCTTTTTCCTTAACCCAGACCAAACAAAATCAAAAATCACCAATCATAAACAAAATCAAAAATCAACACAATACACATCGGCAAAACAAATCGATGATGGGGCTTGGGGTGGGTCAGCGAGCTAGGTCGGCGGAACAAATCGACAATGAGGGAGTTGGCCGGCAAGCTAGAGAGAAAAAAAAAATTGAGGAAGAAAGAAGAAAGAAGAGAAGCCGAAGAGAGAGAGAGAGAGAAAATAGGAAATGTTTGTTTGATGAGAGAAGTGTAATATACATACATATATATATATATATATATATATATATATATATATATATATTTTTTTTTTAAAAAAAAAAAAAATTAGCTTCAAGCTACAGTACGTATCCAAAAATAGCTGCGTACTATAGCTCTGAAGCTAAAATTTTTAGCTATACCTCCACTGCTATAGAGCCATTTTTGTATTTTGATGAAACTAAAATAGCTACATAGCTATTTAGCTTCATTGCTGTGAGTGCTTTTACATATATTGATGGGTAGCTAAAAAGTCTGCGCCGTCTATTTAGAGTCTACCAAGAAAGTTGTGTTCGTTCAAGAAGAAAAAGGTTATCAACTAGAGAAGAGCAAATAGTCCCAAGATGAAGTTAACTAGTAGGTTGTCCAAAGGAAAATACCTATACACCATTGATAAACACATAGTAAATTCTAAGGTGTTTTCTACAAACTAAGTAAAATTCTAGGGTGTTTTTTACAAACTAAGTAACTATTACACTACGATTTACTATTTTGAGACATGGGGTGAATTCTTCAAAATTCGATCCACTCTCTTCACTAAGTCCACACTCATTTCCTACTATTAAAGTTGCAGTTAACAAGAAGACCCACTCCAAACTTTCTATAAAAGGGACCAAGTCTCACTAAACTAAGGTGTACACAACTATTCATCCACTTCTCATACTTGAGTTCTTGAGAGAAATATTGACTTAACCATTGGAGGGTCCTTGGCCAGTTCTATCTAATCACCTTTGATAGTTTTTTCTTCTTTTCATTTATTTGTGAATGACAAAACTTAGACATAGTTTCTAAATTCTAAGCATTATACTTTAGCTTTTTTAATTGAATAATTATGTGGTTGAATACTATAAAAATATTTTGAGATATTTTAAAGTACAATTAAATTCAATCATATAGTTTACTATTTAATGCAACAATATGGTTGAAATTATTTGGAAAATTTAAGTTTTATCCATGTGTAAAAACCGCATACATGCACACGAGAGAGAGGTATTTGTGTGTTTCAGCAAGCATTGGACAGTATCAGGCCCAAATAATAAAGGTTGTGACTCAAGCCGAAATATAAAGATCAAGACTCTAATTACATTGACCCATTAGGCTAGGTATGACACTAGAATGGGCTGGCCTTACAGGCCCATTAGTAGAATATTCCAGAAAAAAAAAAAATTAAAAAACCCTAACCCTAGATACTTCTTGGCCCGCACGTGAGAAGCAGCTGACTAAAGAAACGATAATGGAGCGCCGCAACGATCCTATCAACACCCAAAAAAATAAAAAAGTACAAATTCTCTCACCAGGACCGTCTGATCTCTCGCCACGTCATCGATCCGCGTGAATTCCCGTCTCAACGGCTCAGATCACACTTACAGAGCTACTGGTAGAACAAACGAAGAAACTCTCTTTCTCTCTCTGTTTTCCCTCCCTGTTTTTTTCCAATTTTCTGAATTTTGATTTCTTATTTAATTTTCTCTTTTTATCTTTCCCTAGAAAATTTCCAACAATTTTCTCGAGAAAACTAAGCTTTCGTGAGATGAAACTCATGGAGGAGGAGATAGAATTCGAGGAGGAAAAGACAGTTAGGGTTTTGAATGAAGAACAGCAAGGCCTTGAAGGTGATGATGATGAGCTAGAGCTTGGTGATGAAGAAGAGGACGGTGAAGAAGATGATGAGGATGATGATGGAGATGAAGACGACGACGACGATGATGATGGAGATGAAGATGATGACGATGACGATGATGATGATGTGCAGCAAGGTTTACCTTCCTCCCGTGGTCCTCCGGTGCACTCTGTAGATGACGAAGAGGATGATGATGAGGATGATGACGATGAAGACGGTGATGACGACGATGATGATGATGGTGAAGGCGATGATGATGACGACGACGACGATGATGATGCTGAAGGAGACGATGATGAAGGTGAAGAGGTAATGAAATTATTTTTCGTTAATTTTTTTATAAAATTAATTTTTTTTCTACTTAATATTATAGATTTCTCTCTGTGTGTTAAAAGTAGTTTAGATCTGTTTGTTTTTTCGTCTGCTATTTTTTGAAAATTTAAAAAGATAATTTTTAATTTTTTTTTCTTTTATGGATTTTCAATTTTTTCGTTGAGATCTATTTTATGTGTAAATATTTTAAATTTAATGGTAAAAGAATTTTTTTTGTTTTTTTTTTGGTTTATGACTATATTACTAGAGCCTTTTGAATTAAATGATATTATTTTTTTTTTAATTTTTTTGTAATTAAAATTTTTATCCTGTATAATAATATAGCTAGATCTGTGTAAAAGTAGTTCAGATCTGTTTTTTTTTTATCTGTTATTTCAAAAAGTTTTTAACACAATTATACTACTTTCTAGAGAGTTTATATTTTATTTAATTTAATTTTTGTGGATTTCCAATTTGTTCTAGAGATCTATTTTGGCCTTTAATACTTTAATATTTTTATATTTTTATAATGTAAATATTTTAAATTTAATGAAAATATAGATTTTTCTGTCTATGAATATATGATACTAGATCTTTCTGTATACCATATTTATATGCTCTATTTTTTGAAGTGATTCAATATTAATGTTAGAACCTTGCTTTGTGTTCAGATCTGCAGATCTAAAGCCTTTACTGTCTATATTTTGTAAATTCATTACCATTTACTAGTTGGTTTTGTTTTAATAAGTAGATTTCATTATGTGTTATAATGAGTTAAATGCTTACTGTTTTGTGCTTTCAAAAAAAAAAAAAAAAATGATAATTTGTTCTCTTCCCATTTGAAATGAGTAGCTCATTATTTTTATTTTTTGGCCTCATATTTGATCTTCATGTTCTAGTATATTTTGCAAATTTTAATTGTTTATTCTGTGCTGTAGAGTTCAATTTTGCTGTTTTTCTTGCATCTAGTTTAAATTTCCTCATATATTTCTCTTTGGCCCTTATGCGAGCCATGTATTTTCTTATTGGTACTTCCATTTTCATATGAAATTTTCTCTTTAGCTGTTGGATCTGAAAGTTTTATTTTTGAAGGAACGCAATCCTTACTTTATTGACTTGGTTGAAGGGATTAACAATCTTTGACCTTTAAAATCTCACATCTCTTAAGAACCCATTAAAAAGAAAACGATGCACACACCGTACTGGGTAGTTTGTTGAAAAAATTCAGAACCTGGATGTAATTTTCCACAGTTGTCTGTTTGTATGTTGGTTCGTTTGTGTTGCTATCCACCTCTACTCTGATATATGTTTTCTGTCTTTCCCTCTTGTTCAGTTCTTGGTTTATATTTCTTACGTTCTGACTTCTTTTGTGTTCACTTTCTATGACATTTATGAACTAATCTTATAGGAGGATCTGGGAACTGAGTACCTTGTCAGGCCAGTAGCCCGCCCTGAGGATGAGGAAGATGCTAGTGATTTTGAGCCAGAGGAGAACGGCGGTGAGGAGGAAGAAATCGATGAGGAGGATGAAGATGAAGATGGTGGGAAGGTTGATGGTCCGGCAAAGAGGAAGAGGTCAGATAAAGATGATTCAGATGATGACGATGATGGTGGAGAGGATGACGAGAGACCATCCAAGCGATAGGGTTGGGCCTCTGCTTGGTTTGAGGACTGACCATTGAAAAAATAGGTCAATCTCTATTTCTCTCTTTCTCTAAAAATCCATCTCCTCTTTGTAGAAAAGAAGGATACAATGGTTCATGGTTTCTGTTTTTTTAGTTCTTGTATTATCATGGTAGCAGTATTAGAGTCACAGTCTCTCTGGTTATGCCTAGTTATGTGGGACTTTTAAGAACTATTTCAAAGATCTGGTTTAGGATATCTGTAACTTTATGAATTTAGATAAGATTGTAGACTTTGGAACACTTTTATCTATTAGGTTGATTGCGAGGTTCTTTTAGTGTCCATGTGCTCTAGTTTTTCTGAATGGTTGAATGGTTGGTGGCTCTAATATCGTATATGTGATTTTTATTTTCCTATAATTTTGATCCGTTTGTTTGTTGCTGTTGCTGTTGCTATTTCTGTTATTATTCGTCGGCAATGGTTTGAATTGATAGAGTTCTATCATGGAATGATTGGAGGACACAATTACTGCCTGCTCGTTTACAGTTGATCTTATTTGGATGGATGGTTCAGTGTTTACAAGTATTGCATAGAACATAGATCTAAGTGATATTCTCAAATGGGTGCAGAGAAACAAGCATTGAACAGATGCTCCTATTTGCAGTACCTGATCATATTCTCAGTCCCGTGGTTTGGTTGGGTGCAAATCTGCATAGTTCTTTTTTAAGGGAATTTTTTTTTTTATTTAAAATTTTTAGGAATAGCTCTTTCTAAGGTTTTTATCATTCAATCACTGGTCATTCTTTGATCGTATGGCAAATCCAAAACCACTTTCTATAAGTCGTATCCAATAATTCTATGGCAACGTGTTGTTGGGTGAGGTGGCACTTCCAAAAGGGTAGTAATGGTAATGTACTTAAATAGACAACTGAAAACAATTTTACCCAAATAAACAGAGAGAGAGAGAGAGAATTTTTTTCCTGGTAACTTTGAAAGGTAAACGCATTTGTTAATTGCTCTGTGGCAGAGGTTCAACCCGAAAGAGAGAAATATGGGGAATCTAGGTAGTGGGTCCCTTGGATGGATGTGCCCTTGGTCATTTGGATTTTGGACATCTCTATTCTCTACAAGACTGCCCGATAGAGATAGAGGGCAGTTGTGTGAGAATTGATTTTACCGTATTGTCCTTATCATACTAGAGCCCCAGGCCCACAACGAGGGCCATTAATGCAAAAATTCGGGGAGTGGGTGGGGGTGATTTTGTCAATAAATCCCATCGTTTTTTTCCTTGGCCTTTATTGCATTCTTTTTGCTGCTGATCTATTAACTTTATTGCGCATTAAATTTTGGCTTTAAATAAATACAAAAATGAATTTACTGACTGGATTTGAATTTCTGATACAGATGGCGCTGCTGTGTGAGTCACCGAAATGATAGCATCATGAACCATGAAAGACGCGGATTGATTGATAAAGACTGGCAAACAAATGATATCATTTTGCATTGAGCGAATCAAAAAGAGGAGAGAAGATGAAGACAATTCTCTAATTGATGACATCTGACAGTCGGTAGTAGTTACACCAGAATACGCCACGTCAGCTCTGCTAACACTGGGCCTAACATTGGGCTCAAGGTTCACACTCAATTTGCCTAAGACCATATGTTTAAATCACCTAAGGCCAGTACTGTTCACGATTGATACGGGTTGAGATTAGAACTAATTTGGCACAGAACAAAGTTTCACATCTCTTTAGTCTTAGGTATTTCTTTTTGGGGTGTAAATTTTAAAAATTTAATGATGTTCTTTATGTTCTTAACATGGTATTAAATTTCATTCAAATTGATGTTATTTACTATTTGATCAATTAATTTATTTATTTTATATATTACTTAAGATCACACAATTTTGAAATTATAATATCTATTTGATGATATAGCAATTAATTTTTTATTATCTTGAAATTTTGCAAGTATGAAGGATGTAATAAGAATTTGCAATCTAATGGTTAGATTTTTAAAATTTACACTCAAGATAAAAATATATGATGAGTTTGTAAGGTTTTTCTCTAAATTAGTTTGGAGAGACTTTGTTCATTCGTAATGACTAAATATACTACTATCATGGTTTCAGTTTACTTTTTATTTTTTTGATAGTACGCGGTTTAGGTTATTAATTTGTATGTCTTTTTACTGTCAAATTTAATTATAGATCTTGAGGATATGTATAATAATTGATGTTAAAATTTTGGGTTTAAAGGTTAAAGCTTGGTTTTCATTACTATGTCACACAATAATATATATATATATATGGGTTGGGTTCAAGTTACATCTAGCGTAATTCTAAGTAATGTTACTCCATCCAATAACTTCTTATTGAATTAATATTTTGAAAATTTAACCGTTGAATTACATGTTCTATATGTTATTAACATGCATACCAATTTTCATATCAATCAGATGCTATTTACGATTTAATTTATAAACTCATCTTTTATGCATTATTTTAAACTACAAAAATTTGAATTTTAACAATTAATTGATGACATGGCTATTAATTTTTTATTACTTCGAAATTTTGAAAGCATGAAGAATATAATATAATATAATATAATCTAACAGTAGATTTATCAATATTCGCATCCAATTAAAAAATATTGAGTGGTGTAATATTATTTAGAGTTACACCCGATATAATTTAAACCCAACCCTATATATATATATTTTTTTTTTTAATTTATGGGAAGACTAAAATTTTATTAAGAAAAAAGTAAAGAGTTTCTTCCATCTTAGTCAAATAATTCATAATACTTAGTGCGTGTTTTGCTAACAAATGAGCAGGTCTATCACCCAGTCTTGAGAAAATTTGATTCTATCTATTGGCCCCCAAGACATCAACATACCCCGTACTACAGAAGCTATCACGGATGGTGGAGTAGAGAAGCCACAGAGTGCATTGTAAATCACCAAAGAATCACCTTCAAGGATGAAGTCTTGGACACCCACATCTCGCGCAAACTCCAGACCCATTTCAAATGCCTTAGCCTTCACTTCTAGAGCACTCAAAGGAGCATTGATTTTCCTACTTAGAGCAGCTATAACTTGCCCATAGGAATCTCTGATCATCCCTCCCACACAAGCAGATTTTTGAGCCGCGAAGACTGCGCCATCGACGTTAACTTTATATCTCGCCATTGGAGGAGGAGACCACCCAACAACCGGAGGCACCACAGGACTGAAAACCACCTGGTTTGCTTCTTGATACTCCTATAAATATTGGCGAGATCACTGGACCAACGCCTCGACACTCTTTTTTCTTCCGCCATGCCTAACCTCGTTACGATTGAACCACAGCGCCCATGCTAGAATCACCACCAATTTAGTGTTTTTTTTCCTCATGGGAGTTTGACATTATTATCTGCCATAACAAGTTATGGAAAGAGGTAACTTGAGTCTGAGCAAAATGAAACCGAAGCTTTGTGCATTGCCAGACTTCCTTCGCTTGATTACAAGACCAAATAAATGGCCCACAGATTCTACGTCCTCCATGTAGTCATCACAACACACATCCAACTAAACTCCCATCTGCGATTGGTTCTCCTTTGTTGGTAAAATACCTTTGTAGGCTCTCCAAGCGAAGTGGCGCACCTTATGGGTACCTGCAACCTCCATAGCATCTTCCAGAATTTGCGATTCATGCTTGAATCCGAGCTGGTACCTCTGTTGCTTGAGCGGGACTCCTCCATTGCCAACCTGTAAGCACTCCGAATAGTAAATAAACCATTTCAAGTAGCAGCCCACACAAGTTTATCTTCAGGCAGATGTTAACTAGGTGGAATACTTTTAATCAACTCTGCTTCATGAGGTAGGAAAATGGCATCAATGACTGGATTTTTCCAAGTTGCCAAATCGTGAGAAATAAGCTCACTGACCCTGGTTTCAGCATGTAGAAATTGCCTTGGAGAAGTAACTTTGAACGTGGAAGGAGATGGAAGCCACTTATCACCCCACACTCGGATTGAATCACCATTACCCACATTCCAGTATTCCACCGAGTCCCTTTTTTCACCAAATGTTGGGCAGCCATTAAGCTTCTCCATGTGTATGACGGATGTGTGCCAAGAGAGGCATGAATGAAGTCAGTGCATGGAAAATACTTCGCCTTATACACACGACATACTAGTGACTCATGCTGAGTTTGAATTCTCCACCTCTGTTTGGCAAGTAAAGCCAAATTGAACTGTTTTAATTGGCGAAAGCCCAAACCACCCTCTGCCTTTGAATTGCACAACTTATCCCAACTAAGCCATGCCATCTTCCTTTCATCCCTTTTTTGGCCCCAACCAGAAATTTCGAATAATACTAGTCATTTCATTACAAAGAGAATCCGGAATTTTAAAACACCCATTGTGTATGTTGGCATGGCTTGAGCTACAACTTTTAATAGCACCTCTTTTCCAGCTTTAGATAGCAACTTTTCTTTCCATCCCGCAAGTTTCTTACTAAGTTTCTCCTTTATGGCATTAAAAGAATTCCTCTTATTTTTGCCAACTAAAGATGGAAGGCTTAAATATTTCTCATGCTGTCTTATCACTTGTGCCCCAAGCTTGCTCTTTATCTCTTATTGAATGCCATCTAGTGTGTTGCTACTAAAAAATAAAGAGGTTTTTGCACGGTTCAGTTGTTGTTCAGAAGCTTCTTCATATACAGTGAGAATTCTCTGCAGGGAATTACACTCTTCAATTGATGCCTTGCAAAAAATGAGACTATCATCAACAAAAAATAAATGAGAGTCTACGCCCCCCCCCCCCCCCCCTGGCGGCAAATTACTAACCCTTCCATCACGCCATTATCCACAGCCTTCTTAATTAGAGAAGAAAGACCTTCAGCACATAAAGGAAAAGGTATGGTGATAAAGGATCACCTTGACGTATACCCCTAGTTGGGGTAATATGCCCTTTGGGTTTCCCATTTATCCTTACTGAATAAGTAATTGTTGTGACACACTACATGACCAACTTCCTCCATTTTTCATCAAACCCCAACCTATTCATTATTTTTCCAATCAAATCCATTCTACCCTATTATAGGCCTTACTCATGTCCAATGTCAAAGCCATATTACCCATCTTCTCTCCTTTCATTTAGTTTATATGGTGCATTGCTTCAAAAGCAACCAACACATTATCAGTAATTAACCTTTCATGCACAAAAGCACTTTGGTTATCACTAATAATGGATGGAAGAAATTTCTTCATTCTATTTGCAATAGCTTTTGATGCAAATTCCTAAACACCACATTACATAAACTTATAGGAATATAATCAGTCACCTTCTTTGGTTCCTTAAACTTTGGAATAAGAACAATACGAGTTTCATTAAAATTAGGTGGGGTTAGACCAAGATTAAGAAAATCAAGGATAGTACGTGTAACTACCTCTCCAATTTTTGGCCAAAAATGTTGATAAAATAGAGGAGGCATACCGTCTGGCCCTAACGTCTTAAAAAGGTACATCTGCTTCAATGCCACATTAACTTCATCAACAGTAAACTCCATTGTAAGCTTTTGATTCATACGGGAAGTGACCCTTGGCTGCATTACTCCTTGTATCTCATCAAAATCTGTTGGGTTACTGGAAGTGAGCAAATCTGTATAATAGTCCACCACAATCTTACCCATTACCTCTTCATCCTCCTGCTATACACCCTGTGCATCCAACAACCCCTCCATGTGGTTTTTCTTCTACCTTGATGATGCTTTGGCATGAAAAAACCCGGTGTTTCTATCTCCAAATTGAAGCCAATTAATTCTGGACCATTGATGCCACATAGTGTCCTCTTTCTCATGCCAACAGTTAAGTTCAATTCTAGTTCTTCTCATATCTGGATAGTGCTTAGAAAACTCAGCTGCAATTCAAGCCACTCTAAATGTTTTTGTGATCCAACAATCGTCCAACCTACATGCCCGAACTCCATCTTGTTCCAAGCATCCAATCGAGACCTGTAAGCATTTAGACAAGCAACCAATGGGAAATTAGTTGGAGAAACTAAACCTTCGAACCAAGAATCCATGACCACCTCCTCACACCGTGAATCCTTAAGCCACATAGATTCGAATCTAAAAGGCTTTTTTGGCAATTATTTTTCTCACAAAACGCAGCACCAAAGGAGAATGATCCAAGGTTGAAGAAGTTAGATGGTACAGACGTGCCATGGGAAATAAACTCACCCAATCAGTTGTAGCAAGAGCTCTATCCAAAAGCTCTCTAATTTGAGATCCATCACTCCTTTCATACAACCATGTAAATTTTGAGCCAATAAAACCAATGTCTTTGAGACCACACCAATAAACTGCTTCAACAAAATTTGCCATTTGTTGCCTTAGTCTGTTACTACCCCCTTCCTTCTCAGACATCCCTCTAAGCTCATTAAAATCCCCAATGACTAACCATGGTAATGAAGAAGTAGTACGCAAATGCTTTAGCTTTGCCTATGATTCTGGTCCCTTCCCACTATCTGGGTTCCCATAGATACACTTTTAATCGAAAGAGTTTTACCAATTCCTGTTAAATGCCACCATCCCACTCAAAATCCTCCATCCACCCAAGCATCAATATGAGACAGAGAAAGTTCAGATATCCAGTTTGACATTTTCCTTCCATAACATTGCCAATCCACCTCTTGAACCATTACTCGACACAAATAGACCATGTTTAAAACCACATTTGTCCTGAACCATGACCATCCATTCATCATTTGATTTTGTCTCCATTAAGAAGACAATATTGGAATCTTCTCTTCTAACCACCTCTTTCAAGGCATTAACTGACCAGAGGTTCTCTAGCCTCTGGCAGTTCCAACTTAATAGTCATTGGACCCAGCAGGGTTGCTCAGCAACCTTTGCCAATCTAAATTTTGATTCCAAAAGCAAAACCAATTGTCTAGCTTCTTCATCAAGTTTGAGTCTTTTCTCCTTCACCCTTAACTCCTTTTCCATTCTTGCCTGGCTTGTGGTTCTTTTAGATCCGTCTTTCTCAGCATGGCCCTCCTCATTGAAGATTGCATAGGGTTTACTGATTCTAGTCCAGGTTCTTAAATTCTAAGTACCAACAATCATAGGCTCACGGATTTGGCTTGTTTTCATCTGTTGGGCTTTGATTTTACTTCCTGGACCCGAAACATTTTTAGTTTTCTTGCCTGTAGACTTAGAATTCCAACTGGGGTTAAACAACTTATCACAATCCACGTGTACCTCCTCTTCCTGTGGACAGCTATCCTCATCCGTACACAAACTTGGAGACTCCGAAATACCTAGCATGGAATCTAATCCCTTCAAACCCGCAACCTTGTTATCTGAATTCAAATACGATTCCATCTCCAAATTTTCCAAATTTTGAAAGACATTATCCCCATTAATTGCCTCATCAATCTCCTGAAGAACCCCCTGAAAATCCTCTTTTGATCGAGGTTGCCCCAAATTTTTCGTGCACTTTGAACCAACAGCTGTCCCCATGCTATCATCAGAAACCGTCAGCACAGCAAGCTCGAGGGAAGTTGACTGTACCCTGATGCTCTTACTTGTACTCATTCCTTCCTTGTGTGTTGGTTTTGACTTAGGTTTATCGTATCTTTGAACTTCAACAATAGACTACTTTGACTAGTTGAACTGATTTGCCCTAATCCACGAATCAAATTGCTGCTCCTTGCTTGAGAGTGTACCCCTACTACTGAGCCAGATTGCATAAACCTTATCATTGTGTGTTAAGTGCCCACACCAATAACAAAGATTGGGTAATCTCTCATGCATGAAGGACACCCAACCCTCATTAGCCTCATCAAAAGCCACTCTTCTTCCACGACAAAGCGGTTTGGAGACATTAATAGCAACTCTTACACGTAGAAAATTACCCCCTCTCCATTCTGATTCATCCCTTGGCATTATGATCGTACCAAGGGACTGCCCCACGCTTAGAGCAACCTCCTTTGTTGAGAGGGAATAAGGCAGGTTGTGAATCTAAATCCAAAAACAAACTCTATCAAACTGAAGTGCTTCAACAGGAATAGAAGTATTGAAGCGTTGAAATACTACATTAATATGTCTATCAAAGGACCACAGTTCCCCATAAGAACCTTCTCAATATCTTCTTCCGATTGAAACGCAAAAATTAAACAATTATTACACGCACTCAAAATTGTCCCGTATGCGCCATAAAGGTCTGAAAGTCTTTGCTACCGCTTCGATGTTCAGAGACCAACGAGTTAAAAACTTCGTAGCTAAGACAAAATTCTGCCCTTTTTTTTTATTCTTCAGATCTAGTTTATCCCCTTCTTTCTCCAACAAAGAAAGCTTTCTCCAACTATTTGCTAAATCCTCCATGCCCAAGAAACTAAAACTACTGTCCTATTAACACTAACGAAGAGGAAGAGAACCAACGCTACTAGTAATCTAGTTACTATAGGGATGCAGCGTCCTCCTTAAAAAGGAGGGAAACACATTACTATAGTAAAGTAAGGAGGCGGCACCGACCCTTACCCTTATTAACTTTTTCTTTTTAATCATAAATCTTCTTCACTTTAATCAAATATGGTAGCTCATCAGAGTCTGTTTTAATCTCCTAAACAATTAAATTTTTACAATAAAACTCCCGTAACAACAATTAAAACACCTGTAAATTTGATTATCTCCTCAAACTTGGACCCACTATAATCTCTGCCCTTTATAATTAACTAATTGAGTTTCTGCACGACGTGTGGTACAGTTTATTATTAATTTTCTTCAATATTTTAATAATTTTTACCAAAAATTTTATAACTTAATTGATTAACACCTCAATTTCCAATAGAAACATTTAGAATTCATATCCCTACACTCAACTATTGATGTATTAAAAAGATATTTCAATAAATTTCATTGTAAAAAATTGTAATATTTAGTTATTTTATATATAGATAAAATAGAAATACACTAGGAGTAGTATAGTGATTTGATCATACAATATATATGTATTTACAAATTAAAAATTGCATGGTATAGTAGCTCATATAGATAGGCAAGTTTCATGCCTACTAAATAATGCATATATTTTTCAATTATTATTATTATTATTTTTTATATTCTTGATTGCATGTGTGTTACTAAATTTTTTTTCCTCTTTTTGTTGGGCATGGTTTTAATTGTTGCAAAAACAACAAAATTTGAGTAAAAATGCCAAATTTCAAATAAATTGTTTCTCACATAAAAAAAAAAAACAATTGTTTCTTATATAAATCTTAGAAAAATGATATTAAAATTTCATTATGTTTAAAATAATTAATATAACAAAATAAACATATTTATTATATTTGTAATCTTTCTAATTACATAGAATACATATTATAGTGTTAGTTCTACACACACCCCACACACATACACACAAAGGAGTTAAGAAATTTAAAGGATTAAGATTAATTTTAGTGAATTCACAAATATTTAATATTTTATGGCTTTTGTGACAATTGTTGTCAAAGTAACTAAACATGAATAAGAATGTCATATTCTAAATTTATTATTATTTTTCCAACTAAATTTTATTTTTGACATCATAGGTTGATACTTAAAAAAAAAAAATTTATTTTCTATATAGAGTTTATAAAAATAATCATATAAATTCATGTAATATAAATAATTAATGCACAAAAATAGATAATTAATATATGCATTTACTCTATTGGCCAATTCAATGAACTAATACTTTAATATAAATGCAAACTTTGTTGAAGTAGAAAACTAAATAAAAACAAGTTCAAAGAATGTGCCATATGACACAACCTCATATTCTCTAACATGAGGAATTTGAAATTTTATGTAAGATGATTTTAGATAATGGTTTACATATATTATAAGAAAAAGTAAGCCAAATTAAAGTAAAGAAACATATAAATTTTAAGATATTAAAAATTAGTTAAGTAGTTTTATTGCATATTTGTAGTCTTCTCAAGGTAAGATTAATTTTCAAAAAAATAATGAAACCAAAAATAAATACAAAAGAGTAACAGGAACATGAAAATTAACTAATTTGTGTTATTTTTACATATTTCATACTATGAAATAAAAGTATATTCAACTCTCTCACCGTCTTTACTCATTGATAGTGTAACATTAAAACATGATATGGCCAAAACTCAGTTGTAGACTAGCCCCACCACGACAATTAGAGGCATTTTGTGCAGCTTTGGAATGTCATAATATGGTGGATTTAGGCTTCATTGGCTATCTGTTCACTTGGAACAATAGACGACCAGGGGCTGCCAACGCCAAGGAACGGTTAGATAGAGCGGTTGCGAACCAGGTGTGGCGGTCTAAATTTCCTAGAACTACAGTAACCCATATTGTCTCGCATACTTCGGATCATCTCCCTCTGATTCTCCAGAACCAGGTACCTCCAAAACATAGCCATAAGGGAAGACGTGGTTTTAAGTTTAAAGAAGATTGGTTGCTTTGGGATGATTGTGAGAAGGTGATTTAGGAAGCTTGGGCTAATAGTGTAGGGTGTAATTCGGCCTTAGAAACAGTCAGTAAGAAGATTAGTGGTTGTGCTTCGGAGTTGCTAGTGTGGGGTGCCTCAAAAACACATCAAGGTATTGAAGAAATAAAAAACTTGTAGAAAAGGATTGAGGTTCTGAACCGGGCTCCACCAACACAACAAAATAAGAGTGATTTTCTTCAGGCTAGTAAGGAGTTGGATGGTTGGCTCAGAAAATAGGAAATTTATTGGGCCCAAAGATCAAGGGTAAATTGGATCAAGCATGATGATAAAAATTCAAAATTCTTACACTTAAAGGCATCCCAACGTAGGCAAAAAAAAAAAAAAAACTTTATCCCAAGAATCATGGACCCACAGGGTTGTTGGGTAGAGGATAGGGAAGATGTGGCAAGTGTGGCAGTACAGTATTTTAACAATATATTCTCCTCAGGCCCGTGTACAAGAATTGTGTGATATGCAACAAACTCTGACCAATGAGTTCAATGTGGAAGAAATAAAAGCATCTTTATTCCAAATGGGACCCATAAAGGCGTTGGACCAAATGGTATGAATGCCATTTTTTATTAGAAATTTTGGCATATTGTTGGTGATACTGTTGTGTCTGCTGTCCTTGAGTTTCTTAATAATGGTCATATGTTGCTTGCATTAAATCATACTCATATTGTACTCATCCAAAAATTTAAAAAAACCCTGTGAAGATGTCTGATTATAGACCTATTAGCCTCTGTAATGTAATCTACAAAATTATTGCAAAGATTTTGGCAAATAGGTTGAAACAGATTTTACCTCATATTATTGCCCCAACACAGAGTGCCTTTGTTCCAAGGAGATTGATCATAGATAATGTGCTGGTGGCCTGTGAAGCCTTACATATGATGCATGGTCGGAAAAAAGGTAAAACAGGGTCACTAGCTTTGAAGTTGGATGTCAGCAAAGCCAATGACAAGGTGGATTGGAGCTTCTTAAGGCGGATCATGCTTAAGTTGGGTTTCCCAGGAGGTTGGGTTGACAAAGTGATAAGTTGTGTTTCCTCAACTTTTTTTTTTTTTTTTTTTTTTTTTTTTTTTTTTTTTTTTTTTTTTCTGTTTTGATTAATGGCAAATCGTATGGTATGATTACTCCTACTAGAGGACTCCGACAGGGAGATCCTTTGTCACCTTACCTATTTCTTTTATGTGCAGAAGGTTTCACATCTCTTTTGCAAAATGCAGAACTAGAGGGACATATCCATGGTGTCTCTATTTGTAGGAGAGTCCCGAAAATTTCACACCTCTTGTTCGCAGATGACTCACTATTATTCTGCCAAGCATCTGAAAATGACACACAAGAAGCCTTGGAGATTTTGAAACTATATGCGGAAGCCTCAAGCCAATGCATAAATATGAAAAAATCTTCAATCTATTTCAGTAGCAATACATTGCCCCAGCAAAGGGTGCTGATCAAAGCAATGCTTGGAGTAAGTTAGGTAGAGAGGTTTGAATCCTATTTGGGGTTACCAACTTTGGTGGGGCGAAGTAAATACCATACCTTTTCTTTCCTCAAAGATAGAGTGTGGAAAAAGTTACAAGGGTGGAGAGGGAAAATTCTATCACGAGCAGGAATGGAGATTCTAATCAAAGCAGTGGCACAATCGATCCCAACATACACAATGAGTGTCTTTCAGTTGCCTATGAAGTTATGTGAGGAACTTCAGTCCATGTGTGCACAATTTTGGTGGGGGCAAGTAGGAAATGAAGGGAAGATCCATTGGCTAAGCTGGGACAAACTAACTAGACCAAAACCTGAAGGAGGGATGGGATTTAAGGACTTACATTAGTTCAATTTAGCAATGCTTGCAAAGCAAGTCTGGAGGTTGATGCAAGACTAGGAGTCACTACTTTTCCAATGCTTTAAAGCTCGATATTTTCCAAGATGCCATTTTTTGAAGGCCACTGATTCGCCTAATAGCTCCTACACGTGGAAGAGCATCATGGCAGCCAAACCTATTATGCAAAGTGGGTCATGCTAGAGGGTAGGTAATGGAGGTCACATACAGGTTCTTAAGGATGCTTGGATCCCCAACCATCCTACAAACAGAGTACTCCATCCGGCATCAAACATTGAAGAAGAGATGATGGTTTCTAAGTTGATAGACTGGGAGTCAAGGGGGTGGGATCGAGATTTCATTTGGTAGAATTTTCATCGTGACGATGCCGACGCCATATTGCGTGTACCGTTGAGTTACAGGATTTCTGATATAGTGGTCTGGCTTGGTGAAAAATCAGGTGAGTACTCTGTGAGGTCGGGGTATCATGAGGCGTGAAAGGTATGTAGGGGGTTGGACTGGACCGTAAGCTCCAGGGGTGTTGTGGGAGGAGGGGTATGGAAGACTTTGTGGAAACTAAAGGTGCCAAACAAGATTAAAGTTTTTGGTTGGCGAGATTGTTGCAACATTCTGCCAACACGGGTAAATCTGTCAAAGAAGCGGATTATCGAAGATAACCGATGTGAAGTCTACAAGATAGAACTGGAAACTCAAATCCATGCACTATGGAACTGTGTAGTAGCGCAGAACGTCTAGGCTGGTTGCTTGGCTAGATTTGCAAAGTGCCACGTGGGTCAGGATGACATGATACAATTATGGGATGAGTTGATTGCTAGACTCACCTCTAATGAGTTAGAATTGTTTCTTGTGCAGGCTTGGTTAATATGGAACCAAAGAAATGCAATGATCCATGGAATGCACTGCAAGCACCTAGTGTTTTGAACAGAAGGGCAGAAGATTATATGGAGGAATTTAGGAGCGCACAATCCCGTCTAGCCACAAGTTCCTTAAGCTTGAACCAGATCAGGTGGAGACCACCACCCTTGACTCATTTCAAACTTAACTATGACGTAGCGATTTTCAAGGATGAAGAAGCCTCTGGGTTTGGTGCTATAATACGGAATGACCGTGGAGAAGTTATGACTGCAATTTCAGGCAAAGGAATTGCAGTGAGGAAGTAGAAATTTTCACACGTCGGCATGTGGTGGAGTTTGCGTTGGAGTGTGGCTTTATAGAGATGGTTGTGGAAGGTGACAAGTAGTCGGTCATGTCTGCATTGGAGCTGAAGAGAAGTTTGACGTCGCGGGTAGGCCATATTATTCAAGATGTGCTTTGTTTGTTGCATGGCTTTAGATGGTCACAAGTGCAATTTCCTAAAAGGAGTGCCAATACAGTAGCCCACCTTTTAGCTAGGCATGCAAAAAATTTGGTACATGATGTTATTTGGATGGAGGAATCTCCTCCACCTGTAATGCAAGCTTTGTATCTTGACGCTATTTCCATTTAATAAGATATGAGGATGTTTCCCTCTTCAAAAAAAAAAAAAAAACATGATATGGGCAAATGTGTGTGCATATATCTTATAGTTTACTATATTGGTTAATTTAATGAACTAATACTTTAATATTAATGAAAACTTTGTTGAAATAAAAAACTAAATTAAGAGAAGTTCAAGGAATGCGCTATATGACACAACCTTATACTCTCCAACATGAGGTTTTTGATATTTTACATAAGACGGCTTTGGATAATGTTTTACATATATTATAAGAAAAAGTAAACTAAATTAGAGTAAAGAAATATATACATTTTGAAATACTAAAAATTAGTTTCGTAGTTTCATTGAATATTAGTAGCCTTCTCAAGGTAAGATTAATTATTTTAAAAATCATGAAACCAAAGATAAATGCAAAAGAGTAACGGGACCATGAAAATCAACTAATTTGTATTGTGTTCACATATTTCATATCATAAAATGAAAGTATGTCCAACTCTCTCATCGTCTTTTACTCATTGATAGTGTGACATTTAAACATGATATGAGCAAGTGTACGTACATATACCTTATAGATGATTTAAAATTAAACAATGGTAAAATATGACTTTACATTATGCACTAAATATTCTCTCTACTTATATACCAAAAACAAAAACTACCCAACCAAATTACCCACCCCTAAATCAAATTTAAGCCCCTCATTTTAAAAAGAAAAAATTACCCATAAGAGTTTTGGCATCTTGATGATAGTGGGAGACCAGTAAAATAGAGGTAGTGACTCCTTAGATTCATCTTTATCTCTTTCAAATGTTTTATCAGTCTCAGGCATTTTATTTTGGGAATATATAGTGAAACAGTGCGTTTTATTTAACAATTCATAATATTTTTATGTCTCTATCTCTTTTCAAGGCCTTATCTAATTAGTTATTACTATTACTCCTTAATTATTATTATTATTTTTTTAAAAATACTAAAATGGTAAGTATGCTAAAAGATGTGAAAAAAGAATAGAAAAATGTGTGGTGTAAGCTTAGTCAATTAATGAGACATTAATGAGATAACAATAAAATAAGTAATGTAAACTTTTGGGTAGCAATAAAAAAATAATAATGAAAGAGGTAAAATATACTGCTAAATGCAAAATTAGAACGCCACTTGACAAGACCTCATGCACTCCCGCATAAGTTTTCTGCTTTTATATATATATATATATATATATATATATATATATTGATCAGGTAAATCTAATGGTTGATTTTTGCTCTGACCATAGCTTTACAACTTTTTATAGGCCGTTCCTCTCTAGGCTATTCTCTAAGTCTAAACTTAAAACAAACTCGCTCTTTTCCCTAAGCGATCTGTGCTAGTGCACCCCAGTGAGGATTTGCTGGCCCCTACATAACCCAATCTTGGAGGCGAATTAACTATTATGGGATAGAAGGCGTATTAGATCAAAGCCACAAGCCCACGAGTTAAATGATTACAACAGTAAATGATACATCCATAGAACCCAAGGGTCAGACCTTAAAAACTGACCCTCAAAGCCTTACGCATCCCAGAAAGATGCAAAAGCATGTGTTATCTTATCTCAATAACAAAGGCAAAGACAGTTTCAGCTTTCAACCGAATGTGAAGCCCCCAGGAGGAGGGTTAGGGTGCCTAGTATGAAAATTGAAGTCTTGGTTGGTACCATCTTGGACATTGTGCTCTTCTTCTTCCTCCTCAACCCAATACCTCTCAAGAATCTTCACAGCCTTCTCATATATCTCATTGTTGTCATGGCTTTGTAGATTCTCTAATTTATCCAATCCATCACATTCATCAATCATCCCTGCATAGACATTAACTACACTATTGCCCGACTCTTTGTCGGCCTCACCAATCTTTAAAATGTTCTCTAGCCCCTCAAGGCACACTGTTACAATTCTTGGGTCAGGGCATAGTAGAAGATCACAGAGTGGCTTAATACAACCTTGGTTCACCAAATGTCTGCAGAGGTGTAATGGTAGAAATCAGCTGATACAACTATTAGGAAGAGTTCTATCCATTAAAATGGTCTGATCAAAATAAAAATGAAGATGAAACTGACAAGGATTGAATTGAGATCTGAAAATAGGGTCTCTACCTAAGGTTCAGCAACAGTTAGTTCAATATGTTTATATATATATTCAGCACTATTATGAAAGTATAACATTATTAAAGGGGATAATAAAGAAAAGCAAGCAGGGGGAAAGTAGAGGGAATACACAAACATACTGAATCTGTTCTCGTGAACCCCCAGAGGTGGCATTTGAAATAGCCCATGCAGCCTCCTTCTTGACCTCAAATTCAGCATGTTGAAGCAAGTTCACAAGAGGAGCAATGATGTTTGCCTCAATAATAACCTGTTCAATTGAGAGAAGGAATTGACAATTTAGAAACATTTGCACTTTTAAAAGGTTTATCATCCCAAGTCTTAAGATAGATGAGACTAGGAAGACAATTTGACCACCTATTGGATTATTTTGATTGAAAATAAAGTCTTGGAAGAACTGCCGAGTAATGGGAAATCTTTAAGTTATCTTGGATACACATATATACTAAAATATAGAAATTAATATTTTTAAAGATTGAATATAATTGGGATATGACTAGGATACACCTTGAACATGGCTCAGCACATTTTTGATGACCTCATCTTTAAGTTTTCTTAAGATGGACGTCTTATAGATGAATCAATGTTTATTCCACAGGTTTCTTCAATTAAAAAAAGGGGGGTTGTGGCTGGTGGTATCAGTTGCTTAGCCTGGTGAATGCCCTTGAATTACTCGGCAACTAGTTCTAGCTAGTGGGTTAGTTACCCATTGTAGGTTCACTGAATAGAGGCAAGTTCATAGAGCTCTTCTTTGTAAAGGTTCCATATGTTATTAAAAAAAAAAGCGAGGGGGAGGGGGGGGGGGGGGTATTGTATATGAGGATTTACAGTGTATAAGAGGGTATATTTTTGACAATATAAATATCATTTCGGGGTTACAGTTCCTTCAAGTCCTTAGTCTCATGACTAGACAGAAGCAAACACAGAGATTTTCAATAACTAAACTGATTTTAGGAGTATCATAAATAAATTATCACCAACATAATAGTTATGACACAACAAAATTTTTTCCCTGAATTAAATGCTGCAATTATGGCAGATTAAATCTAGACACCGAAGCCAGTAAGCAAATATAATAATCTGAAATGACATTCTAGACACCACACCAAATCAAAGATTTTCATTGAAATTTAGAAGAACAATTCATTTCTGCCTATAAGTAGCACATCATGGACTTTGTACAATGCCAATTAGTAATGGAATGCAACATGCTCGTTATGAGTGTCTCATGCATACAAATGGTTAAGAAACTTATTGGAAGAACCCCACAAGAACTGAGCATCTCACCTGTATTTGACTTCTATTACCAGCAGTGATATTTGAAATAGTCCAACAAGCTTCTTTCTTGATGCTCTTCTTGTAATTTTGTGTTAGTAGTTGGTAGAGACAAGGAAGCCCTTGATTGTCGATTACAACCTGTAAAAATACTTCATGAATTGCCCTTGATCATCAAAATAATAATAATAAACCACAAATCTGATGAAAAATATACCACATATAAACCACTTCATGCAACTAATTTTCAAACAAAACCAAGAGTTCTCAAAAACCAAGCAGGCAAGAAAATATTGGGGCAAAGATTACACCTTCAAACTGGTTTGGGGGAAAATTCCTCCAACCTGCTACATGGTGACTCAAACGACCATCTACATGTACTTTTAGTTGCATGACCTATTCAATGAGTCATGTGACTTGTTTGAATAATCTAATGAGTCCTATGATTTAACACATGGATGGTTTTAAGAATCGTCACATAATAGTTGGAGGAGATTCCTCTAAACCTGAAAACTTTATCCAAAACATTACAATAGTGAAGAACGCCTTGACATAAAGGACAACAAGAACAAACCCCTATAGATAACATTAAAGGTTTCCTTGGCTTGACATGGCTATTTCTGAAAATCAAGGAAGGCTTGTGAACTTGATAACTTTCTTCAACCCCAGTAACAAATCTTCCTTTATCTAGGATTAATGCCTAATTCTTCCCACCTGTCTAAAACACTACATTTGAAGTTCCACATCAGAAAGAGTGACAGATGGTTCCAGGATTCTTTAGTGTTAATGGCAAATGCAGGCAGTGAACATGGTTTCACTGCCAGGATTACAGCACAATGGCCCATGGCAGAGGTGGATTGCTAATAGTGTTTGTGCCGATCTGAGTATTTGATATTGATGATTTTGAGTTGATAAAGCCAATGGTGATGGAGAAGTTGTGCTGAATACAGGGGATGCTGGCACCAAGGTAGAAAAGTGTAATGGTACCATACAAACTTGCATGCACCACTAAAACTTGCGTGAGCACAAACATAACAGATAGAGACAAAGACAAATTAAAGTCAACATTTAAAAGGAGCATTGGAAGACTCAATTTGAGAAATCCTACCCCCCACCCCTCTCCCGGCCCCCTGCTCATATCATCTTTACCATAATTTCTCCTGAAAACTACATCAACCTATTCTCTTTCCCCAATTATGTAACTCTGTTCAAGCCTCTGACCCATTGCCTCATCTGTAATTTGACACTAACACTTGAACTTGCACAATAAGCACCTGAGTCTGAGGATCATCACCCGTGACAATGTTGCCTACAGTCCGAAGAGCAGGTATTACTACTGTTGGTTGTGGATATCTGCAAAGGGGGGGGGGGGGGGGAGGGGGGTCTGAGTTAGCAACTGTAACCTGATGGATGCCACAATGTATAACATGCAACAATAAAACAGGCAAGCTGTAAACCAAACTTCTTAGGTTCACCTTCAGATATTTCAATTAAGCCCAATTTAGGCCCATACGTCTACATAAATCAAATAGCAGATTCAGATTATTAAAATTGAAAATCACTTGAAGAGAAGCCAGAAAAAGGGTTGATTGACGATAACTTTGGCTAATAAAACAAAATTATTTTGATAAAAAAATATGATAAAGTATTTATAGATTACAAAAAGGAGTGAGAGGGGGATAACAGAGTTTCTAATAAATTAAATGCCATCTTACACCAGAAGCTCCACAAGTCTTGGACAAACGCCTGCCTCAATCACAGCCTGAATTTTGTCATTTGTGCCATCAGAAAGATAAGAGAGCGCCCAGCAAGCATCAGTTAAAACTTCTTCATCACTTGAGAAGATGAGGTGCCGAAGGGCTGCCAATGCAGGCTTAACCTGAACAAGTAGCCCAATTATACTTACAAACTTTATGTTATAAGCTCTGCCAAACTAGAGAGCTTCACAACCATCTCTTCACCTGCTCAAATGGCGCTGCTGGTTTGCCACGGCAGAAGTTAGATAAAGTCCAAGTAGCATTTCTTAGCATAGATAGCTTTGAATGCTCATTCAGCTGTGCCAACAATGGCATCAGTGCACCATGACTTAGAACAAGATCTCTACAACTTGGTGAATCACCAGCAACATTACCCAAAGCCCAGACAGCCTGCTCAGTAAATTCGAATCTCAGAAAAACAGGAAAATTCCTAGATGAATCAACAATTTAAAACAATAGCAATGAAAAGCTACTAGAGTAGAACCAACCTGTTCTCTAGCATCATCACTAGAAGAACCAAGAAGTTGCACAAACTTGGGAACAGCACCATGCTTGATTACAACTTGAGTATGCTCTGATGTCCCAGATGCAATATTGGTTAATGCCCAGGCTGCCTCAAACTGAAGATGAATGAATAATCAAAACCTGATGGTATATTGGGTAATAAATTCTCTGCATAATAAATACAAGTTGAATGCCTAAAACAGTCCATACTTGCAATTGAGGCAGATCATGCCTATCAAGAAACTCTACAAATCGTGGAACAACACCCGCTTTGATCACCTCCTCAATTGGAGGGCAGCGCTCTGCACAATTATGCCAAGAAATTGTTCACCAACTTAAACAAGGGACCAATCAATGTTTAAAGGGAAAAGCATACACACACACACACACGTACCAAGAGTGAAACCAGGTAAGGAGAAATTTTAATCTACTAGTTTACGTGTTTATTCATCTAGTCCTTCTAATTTCTATATATTAATTATTGCTCATTTTATTGTGTTATATTTATACACACAGGTATGTAAATGTATGTGTATGTGTACGTGTATTGTGTCTGACATATACTTTGCCCCCTTTAAAGTCAAGCCCTGGCTTTGCCGCTAATAAATACATGCATGCATAAAATCATATTATAAAAGCAGATTGCACTGCAAGAGAAGCATACACACCAATGGATAAGAGCTTCTGAATTGAGTGGTTGCTTCCAATTGTGATGCTGGATCATTGGATTGTACTCCTTGTACCATCACAGGTAAACTTTCCAACTGCCATCAGCATTTTAGACTAAAATTGTATGTGAAATATCATTGTACCACATGCTCATTCGCATGTGATCGAGCATGCACGCAGCTTCTACAATTCTATTAGATTCTCGGACCCCAAAAGTTGAACGTTAAATGTAATTTACAACAACAGCACAGAAGTTCATTTCCACTAAAACCTCACTCTGGTGATGATAAAAATGGAACGAGCCATTTTAGGGACACAACAAAAATTTGCAATATTTCCATATTAGGCTACCACCTAACACATGGGCTAATAATAAATTATCAATTGTCCTAAACGCTTAAACCTTCAAAAAAAAAAAAAAAATTTAATCATTTAGCCATAATTTTAACATACTATTGAAAAAAATAAATAAATTGCAGATCATGGTGGGCCCATGTGTGAGGTTGTAGGTTAATTTGAGAAGGTTGTGAATTTTTGTTGCGTTTGTAACTTTATTTAAATGGAAAAAACTTCTTTTTGTTTCAAACATAATTAAAACTCAGTCTTAGCTTAGACAAATAGTTGTATTAGTTACCATTGCATATAAAATTTATATTAAAAAATAATAAAACCCAGAATTTATATTAAAAAATAAAAATAAAAACCATTTTGCACAAAGTAACAGAATCTAACTGAATGAAAGCTACATAGTACATACTTGGAATATAATTGATTCACTGAATGAGAAAAAAGGAAAAAAAGAAAGTGAAAACCTTTTGTTGGATCACAGAAGCACTGGCAGATGGGGTTCCCCTTTCATTGCTTTGCTGAGATTGAAGAAGAAGAAGGCCTTCTCTTCTTTTCTTGAGAAGGCTATCTTCTCTCTTGCTCTTCCTGATCTCCACCAAATTGTCCTCCCTCCTCCTCCTAGCTTCGTCCCCATCCACACCGCTCTTGTACGATTTCTTCCTCACCTCCGTCCGCGAACTGGGTCGAAGCGACATCGTTCTATCTCCCCCTCTGTCTTTCTCTTCTCAAAGTGCTTTCAATGTGTTCGACGAAAGTCCCAAAAGAGAGTGATAAAAAGTAAGCATTAGATCAGAACGTGTAGTGAGAGAGAGAGAGAGAGAGAAACAATAATTTCTCTCGCCGCCCCATGCTCAATTAGTGGTTTGGTACATTTTCTTTATCTTTTTTTAATTAATGAGAATCAGTGGTTTGGTACTTTGGTTTGCAATTTTTATCTATTGGGAAATGTGTACTTTTTGTATTGGGACCAATCTTTGCATTGGTTATAAATGGATGGTTTGTTGACTTCGGAGTACAAGGGAGTTGGGTGAAGTCAGCGCAGCTTGGTGCATGAGTAAGACACATTAACAATTTTTTTTTTCTTTTTTTGGGATAATAAAGTCAAACTTTCATTAAACCAAGCAAGAAATTCTTTTAGTCCTATTAACGAGTTTGATTTGATGAACTAGAGTATGAGTAACTCCATTTATCTCACTTTTAATAACCCAATTAAAAGTACAATTTCAAACAACTTGCACGGTTCCATTGCATTATAAGCAAGATAAAGATAGGCTAACAACCATCAATCTTTAACATTATTGAGGGCCTCCATACATATATTGGATATTTTCAAATCATTAATGGTGAAAAAAAATCTAAATTTTTTTTGTATCTTAACATTATTGCACTTTTTTGGATTGGAGGAGGAGGGGGATCAATTTTTATTAAAAGTGAGTGAGATGGTCACTTATGTTTTTTTTGTTGCGAGTTTTGGACATTGGAGTTTTTATTAAGGCAATGGAACTTGAAACTTGTGGCTACAATTTCTTCTCCAAGTTTTTAATTGTTATATTTCATCCATAAATTTGGACAAAAATAAAACTTTTAGCATCCAAAGATCCTTTAATGAATTTATATTAATAAGTTTTTAAATGTTCAAGATATAGCAATTAAAATTTTTTATGGACTAAAGTGTGATATGATCAAAACCAAAGAGGGTAAACTGTATTTGAAATTCTGCCAACAAAACACAAAATCTGTAAATTTGGTAATTATTGTAACAATTTCATTTTAATCCAAACTATTTAGCATCATATATAGTAATTAAAAGTTTGTGAATTAAATTATGATAGAACTAATCTAGGTGGAATAAATTCTAATTTTCCACTTTTTTCTTCTCTATTTTGCTTTTGCAGCTCCATGAAAAATGGTAATTGGAGGGAGATTAATCAAGCTAATTATACTTGAATGTAGTGATTCAAATCCATAAATCAATGAGTTTATAGGCCTATGACTCCACAATGAGAAATCTGAAGCGGAAAATTTGTAGACAGTCTCAAATCATATGAGTTTTAGCCTACCTCAATTTCATTAAGGTCATAATAGGATCAAATAGTAAGTAGTAATAATCTTAAAAATTGAACAACCTCAAATTGTCACTAGAGAAAATGAACTCAAACTTTATCCCACACCAAACAAATCCTTTGAGACTGAACAACCAACCTAGGGGTATATAAAAAAAGCTATCCTATTTCGTCAAGTGCATTTACTTATAGTCAATCTGAATTTTCGAAAATATATTAGGTATTAGAAATTAGAATCCTATTCTATAGCTCTCTACGCAGTGGTTCAATGCATCCTACATGTTAAAATTGATGTGAAAAATGAGAAGAGATTACGGGCCGTAATTTATGGCAGATTAACACGAGGAATTTCATTGCGGCTCTTTTGCTTTTTCATAAGTTAGAGCCAAATAATGCAATTTGAGATGGAAAGTGGAACAACACTCATGGTCTCCCCACTTACATAGCAACATTCAATTATTTATATTATTGTTTTTGCTCTAATTGTTTGGAAAGCCAGCCCAAATGGAATTTTCACTACGAGAAGTGCATACCATGGCGGATGCCTTGTGGGCACCTTACTCATTACTTAGTAAAAATACTTCAATTTTTTTTTTATTAAAAAAACTGTCAAACCAAACATAATAAAGTCTTTAATAGTTGAATAAGAAATTATGAGTTTTATCCCCTCCTATATCGCTTACATAAAAAATCGATTGGTATCTTAGTCTAATAATAAAAAGTTATCATCAGGAATACGTGAACGTCATAAGTTGAAACTCTTTAAAAAAAAGAAAACGTGTCTTCTTGATGATGATGATGATAATAATAATCTAATTTTGTATATATGGTTATGCATTGAGGTAATAAACTTCCAAGTTCTACTTAAACCTTTATGCATAATCAAAACTTGACTGAAATTCACAATTAAAAAAAAAATGATTGGAATAATTTTAACGAAAGTGTTATTATAAATTCAATTCCTTGTCTCCTTATAGATCCAAACATGAACTTACTAAATTTGTAAGTGCTTGGACAAAATAGCTAAAATTTGTGAAATGGATCTTTTAGAACAATATATTAAACATGACAAATTTGGAAGACTAAATATGATAGAATTGAATGCTGACACTAAATACGAATATATAAGTATGATAGATCATAGATGTGGTTAGGCCTTCCACACAAAAAGAGTGAGATGGAATTTCACGTCAAACTATCAAAGAGGTTGATACTTGATAGACGATTTCTGGAGTAAAAAGTGTGGGGTCAATGACAATAATGACATCCGTGTAATGTATTTGCATTCTGTTTTTTTTGTATTTTTGTGGTCATTGAAAATTTGAAATGCAAGACAGCAGGACAAAAAAAGGAGGACGGGGGGGATGCCATAGTCAAATCTTTGCCGACAATAAATTCAGGGTAGCAAATGACGGTGGCATTCTGGAAAGGTTTGGGTCTATATTGATTTAAAGTTTTTTTTTTTTTTTTTTCAAACAGTGGAGTTTTATAAAACTATTTATTTATATTATTTTAACAATTTATATGATTTATTAAAAAAAAGAAGAAGTTTATTTTTCACACTACATAAAGATGATTCTTTTAATCATGACACAGTTACTAACTAGTATAGTATGAGCCAGTAAGTGCAGGTGAGTTACTATTTTTTAGGTATTTTTATTTTAAATTGTTTAATTAGATTGAACTTATGTTTACATTAGTTAATATAATTATGTGATTGAATTTAATAAGATATATATATTTTTTAATATTCCGAGAGTTGAGAGAGAGAGGCGATTTAAACCCCGTGTGTCTGCGTTAAAAACACCAAGATGTGTTAATTAGTTGAGCTATTAGGCTCTTAATTTAATTAAGATATAGAACTTAAGAAAATGTATATTATCAAAAAAAGAAAAATAAAAAGAACAAAGGAATATTATATAAATTTTGGACTTATATGGAGGATCTTGAACTCTATTTGGTAAGAGGTCTTTTAAAATCTTGAGTGATGAGGCTATATGTCACTCTCAAAGAGTTGGATTAGAAGAATTTTCTGCAACTCATTATAAGAGCAATTTAAATGACCATTAGTATTTGTTTAAATCACTTAACGAATCATTCAAAGAAAACCACATGATTTTTAAATGTGTCACTAATTCAGTTAGTATGCACATCTCTCACCACATCCCGGTATATGTTTAAATTACTTGAAAGCCTTAGCTCTGTGATATTGTTGCACATCCCAGCATTGCAATTGCACACTAGATTCTTATTATGATTTTAAACTTTATATATATATATATACACACACACACACATTCACTCTCAAAAAAAATATATATACACACACACACACACACATATATTGAACCATTGCTTTTAACAAATTGTCCTCCCAGGTTTCTGATTTTGTGAGTAGATTTGGTCATAGTTGATTAGGTTGTTAGCCTCGTGCTAAGTTATGTTAATGTGTGGTTAGAGGACCTACTCTCTTGCTCTGCCGCTGTTTTAGCCAGTGATGTACAGTCTTTTTTTCTTTTTTTCCTGAGAAAAAAAAGAAAAGATGTACAATCTTTTTAAGTTTATGAATAAAAGCTTCTAAAACAATGACGTGCAGCCTAATTTTATGGAAATTTAATTTTTTAGTTTTACTTTTGAACTTTTTTTATTCAATTTTTAATTTTGAGATTTCAGTTTTTTTTTTATGCTTAAGAGATTGTTGGTGGAATTGTTAAATCAGTTTCAATTAGATGTTATGGTCATTTTCTAAAGTTTAGAAAATTTAACAATAAATAATTTTATTATAATTAGATAGATATAGACATAATCACTTTTTTTTTTTTAAATGATAGAAATATAACTTATGATATCTACTTTATGATGATTATTCTTTATCATTAGATTAAAATAAAAATTAATTTTTAGTGTATGCAGGGTTCAAATCACAAATCTTTTCAATTGAATTAATTTGAATCCACAAAAGAAAAGATAATTAAAGGTAAGTATATTGCTCAAAAGATAATAAGGGATAAACAATTTTACTTCGCTTTGTCACACTTTGCCTCACCATATTTGTCTTAGAGGTACGGTGAGGTAGGAATGAAGAGAGATTTTTGCCTTGCACTTTGGGGTGGGGCTAGAATGACTTCTTAGCCCTGTCACACCCTACATTGATATGACCCATAATTGTATTACTAAGTATTTAAATGCATGGATATTAAACTTTTTTTTTTTTTGGGTTATGATATTGTATTGTTAAACACTTTAAATAATATTATTAAGTTATTGCTTAAAATTAGTTTGATTTGATAATATAAATTTATTTATAATTTCATGTATATTTATATTAATGAAACAAGTTTTATTAATTAAAAAAAATTGTAACAAGCATGTTGGATGAGATGAATTAACACAAAATAAAGTATTGCGGGGCCTTAGACAGCAGGATGAGGCAAGGCATTTACCATGTTGTGCAAGGTGAGGTGGGAACGAGACTAAGATAAAATAAAACCATATATAACGAAAGGGAAGATCTTATCCTTGGGTCCTGCCCCAATCTTCATAGAAGACTATACCATTGTATCATAAATTTATTTTAATGAACTCATATAAAAATTATTAAGCAATTGTAACATAATTAAAGCATAATCAAAGGTGAAACTGCAAGTAAACCCAAGAAGAAGTCAGCAAGATTTAAAATTAACATTGTGTTCTGATTAATGATTAATTATTAGACTATTAGTTAGAAGAAACAGCGCTTTCACTAAACTAACCTCTATCGTCACACATTTATATTAGACACATTCTTCTCTGTCTCCGTGTCTCCCTCCCTTTGCGTTTTCCTCAACTAAAAAAACTCGTTTTTTAAATTCACGATCTCTGACACTCTTCCTTGTCTATCTATCTATTTCTCTGTGTGTGTAAAATATACGATACGAACCCCTAACCACCACCGCTACATACATTCTCATTCAAATCTAACGCCTCTGCTCTGATTTCTCTCTCTCTCTCTGAAATCAGATTCAGATTCAGATTCAGATTCGGATTCCGATCAGATCTAAGTTGCTACATTCAGTGTGAAATGCTCGTTGCTTTTCTCACCATCCAATTCCAACTCCTCTAAACCCCAATTTGTAAGTTTTCAGCCAATAAGGCTCTGTTTGGCTCATTCCCCAAAAAAATGCTCGTCGTTGGTCCAATCACTCCTGGCCAGGTAGATCTCGTGTTGATCTGTGTTTTTCTTTTCTCAGTTTCTCAATCTTTTGGTTTTTCTCAATTTGGAGCTGTTATTGCTAGTGGTAGTCGTGTAAGTTTACTCTTTGTAATGTGTGTCGTTTTATTTGATTGCAGGTGTCGTTTTTGCTTGGAATCATACCTGTAATTGTATCTTGGATTTACTCTGAGTATTTGGAGTACTGCAAAAATGTAGCCCCTCCCAAAGTGTATGTTTCATATTTTATTTATTTATTTATGAAAATTGTCTCAATTTTTATTTATTTATTTTTTACTTTATGGATTGCAATTTTTCTCATTTATGAAAGGTTTATTTTCAAAATATATATCCAATTCGAAGTTATTAAGTGGTGAAACATTAACAAAGAAATAAGGAGGAAGGTTTTTGAGCTCTTCTTTATGAGTTGGGTATGGTATAATGATGCATTCTATGTTATTTTTGGTGCATGATGTATGTATGGTCATCCAGGGTTCAAATCCCCGCTCTCCCAAATTATCAAAAAAAGAATTATGTATGTATGTGTTTTTTTGTATGTTTATGTATCATTATGCAATATACATTCATGGCATTGTCATAAGAAATCATGTTGGAGGGTGATAAATTACTAATTGTCCCAAAAGTTTAAGTAGTTAGGAACGGTGAATTTAATCATTTAATCATAATTCTAGCACTCTCCTTCATATGTGGGCCCAGACTCCCTCTTGATCAAGAGGCCTAACATGTGGGTTTTTAAACTATTTTTTATGTGGATAACGTAGGGAACCTTTCTAGAAGTCCTTTGGAATCACCTCTAGCTAGAAAAAACTTGCGAGCAACTAACCCCACCTGCCAAAATTAATTGTTGGCTAATCCAGTGGCATTCATCCTTGATGGGCTAAGTAGTTTATGCTCATGCTCATGAGTAAGGGTTTTTTTCAACATTTTAAATAAGAGGTAGAGTAGATACAAGGATCAAATTTAGGACCTCTTGCTGTAATATTACGATAAATTTCCAATTGTCTCCAAAGATTAAACTGTTAAGAAATGGTGAATTTAATCATTTAACCATAATTCTAATAGAGTGTATATATTTTTCAGCAAGAGTGAAAATCAAATGGTTAAAAAGAATGTATGGTTTATTTATTTATTTTTGAGAAAAAAATGTAAGACTTATTAGATGATAATCTTTAAACGTGTTAAATGTTTTTCTATTGTCAAAAAATAAAAATAAAAAAGGAAGATTTAAGGCTAAGAATTTTTAAAAAAATACATTTTATTTTTTTAGTTATTAATTTCTTAATTTTGTCATGATCAATTTGCTATTTCTACTAGTAGGCACTCGGATGTGAATTTGGTGGAACTAGGGAATGGTGCAGTGAAGGAAGATGACAGAGCGGTTTTATTAGAGGGGGGAGGTCTCCAATCAGCCTCTCCTAAATCTCGAAGTTCGTTTGTTACAACTCCTTTCTTCAGGTTTCTAGAGACTGTCTTCGTGTCTTTAAGTTGTCAACTTATTATCAATTAATGCTTGCTTAAGCAGTCAAGCTTACATGTCTTGTTTCATGATTTTTTTAGGTTCCTCTTGATGGAGGATTCTTTCTTGCTTGAACATCGTTTGACGCTTAGAGCCATGTGAGCAAATTACTTCGTTGAATGAAATTGAGAAATATTACTCTGCAAGTGAATTGGATTTTGACTTTCTTTCTTCTTTCTCTTCTCTCATTCACTCTTGCAGGTCTGAATTTGGTTTGCTCTTGGCTTATTTTTACTTGTGTGACCGCACAAATTTCTTTGGCTCATCAACAAAGGTTCTATTGCTTTATCATGTTGCATTTATTTATTTCATTCGTTTTTGCAGGAAAAATACATTAGCTTTGGGGTTGCCATTTCTCTAAACAAGCATTATACAGTTGGGCAACATGAAAAGAATGTAGTTTGATTAAAGCCACTGCAATCACGTTTAACTATGAGTCCTAATGCTTTATGGTTGTCACTGCAAGCATTTTTGGAACAAGCATATAGTGGAGAATTTCATTTGATCTATGCTACGTTTTAGTCTCAATCATTTGCAATTAGAAGCTGAAATTTGCATTTTTACTTCTAGAAAGTTCATTGAATTGTGAATTGGGAGTGATAATAAATATAAGTATTTATCTTTTGAGTTATTACCTTTTTGGCCACTGATTGGGTTTCTTTCCTTGACTACTATCTGTCCATGCAGAGTTATAATCGGGATCTCTTCATATTTCTCTACTCCCTTCTCATCATAGTTTCAGCAGTAACTTCTTTCAAAATACATAATGATAAGTCACCAATCACAGGGAAATCTATTCTTTATTTAAATAGACATCAAACTGAAGAGTGGAAAGGTTGGATGCAGGTTAGTCAGCTCATTCAATTGATATATCTATTTGTTGAAATATTCTTTGTCAAATGTTTTAATTTATAAAGGGTAAAACCTTTGACCATGCAACACTCTTGGCTTGTTGATTTGGGAGTGTATGCCCGACATAAAACATCGAGCAACAGGCACTCTAGTAGTGAAGCACACTTTCACCATCTCATAAACAATGTATCTGTATTTGGGGGGATAAAAATCTTTATTTTATTCTTTTTAGGCTTCTTGCAGTCAGCAGCTCTTATTGCCACACCATTATTAGTAATCTTACTTTTCTCTTCAATCTTACAGGTACTTTTTCTGATGTATCATTACTTCGCGGCAGCAGAAATCTATAATGCTATCCGAATGTTCATTGCTGCATATGTGTGGATGACTGGATTTGGGAACTTTTCATATTATATGTCCGCAAAGATTTCAGCCTTGGAAGATTTGCACAGGTTTGCTGTCACTAGAATTAAAGATTGCTTATTTGAGTTCTCCCACAAATTAGTGTGTTTCCAACCATTTTGTATTTTTTTGTAAGCAGATGATGTGGAGGCTTAATTTCTTGGTATTTTTCACTTGTATCATCCTTAACAACAGTTACATGCTATACTACATTTGCCCAATGCACACCCTTTTCACTCTTATGGTTTATGGGGCGCTTGGTATTCTGAACAAGTATAATGAGATTGGGTCAGTCATGGCTGTAAAAATCCTTGCTTGCTTCTTGGTAGTTATCTTAGTATGGGAAGTACCTGGAGTGTTTGAATTGATCTGGAGCCCGTTAACATTCCTTCTTGGTTAGTGACTTGTCAGAGCTTCATATTCCCTGTTAGAACATTGCTGGTCATTCTGACCCAAATTCCTCAAATCATCAAATCGTTGCAGGTTACACTGACCCAAATCCTGCAAAATCACAGTTGCCCCAATTGCATGAGTGGCATTTCCGTTCAGGCCTTGATCGCTACATATGGATAATTGGGATGGTTTATGCTTATTATCATCCAACTGTAAGTTTTAATTTGTGCAATGAACTAAAAACATTTATATAGCTACCTCTTTCATTTGAGTGAATGGCTACGTAATTGGCACGATTTATTGTAGGTTGAAAGGTGGATGGAGAAATTGGAAGAAACAGAAGCAAAGCGCAGAATATCAATTAAAACGGCTGTTGCATTGACATCTTTAATGGTATTTTTTCTGATTAAACAAAATTCTGTTTTTTAAATGTTCATTTCTCATGCAAACAGTTCTGGTGGATTTCTAGGTGGGATACATGTGGTTCGAGTATATATACAAGCTAGACAAGATCACCTACAACAAATTCCATCCATACACTTCGTGGATTCCTATAACGTATGCATATCTTAACTCAAATATGTTTGGTGTTTTGCCCTAATCAAAACCTTCTGCTAATGTGTGATGTATCATTCAATATTGTTGATCAGGGTCTACATATGTTTGCGAAATGTCACCCAGCATTTTCGTAGCTACAGTTTGACCCTTTTTGCGTAAGTGGCCTTTATTTTAATTCATTTGTCATGGAATTATCCTTATATAGAAGTCATAAGGCCACCATCTGGGGGCAACTTCGAGTAGATTCTTCTTGCTTTTCCTCTTATTTTCAATTCATTTATCTTTGAATAAGATTCATGATATTAATTCTTTGGTTTTCTAGATGGCTTGGAAAGATAACTCTGGAGACCTACATCTCGCAAATCCATATCTGGTTAAGGTATACTAAAGTATATAAGCTGTGAAAGCCTGCTAGAAATTTTAGGGGCTTCATCAATATCAAAGTATATCTGATGCTGTTATTTGCAATTAATGGATTGATGCTTACTGTTAAACTAGTAGATAGCCTACAGCAGGTTCAGATTTCATCTCTGATTTCTAGGACAGGCTTCTCATCTTTGCATTGGCTTTGTGAAGGTCCTAGCTAAACCAGTAGTTCATATTGCCCCCTTAAAGTCTGAATTTTGAAAGAAAACATAAAAATCTTATTGAAGCTTATTTTTGAGTGTCTGACACATAATGGAACTGTAGTTTTCTGTGTAAGGTTGACGTGTTATGCATATGTAGTATGCACATTTGCACATATGTTCATCCATTCAGATACATATGTGGAATACTATTTTTTAATGATTCAATGAATTTGCAGGTCGGGCGTTCCAGATGGTCAGCCAAAATTGTTGCTCTCTCTGATCCCAGACTACCCATTATTGAATTTTATGCTCACTACCTCAATATATGTTGCAGTAAGTAAAAGATGTTCATACTTCAAATCTTGAAATATCGGTGTATAATTAAAGTCGACAATTTTTATGGCTTTTTGCAGATTTCTTACAGACTCTTTGAACTGACAAATACGTTGAAAACAGCATTTGTCCCCAGTAAAGACAACAAGCGCCTTATGCACAACATTGTTACAGCAGTAGCAGTCTCAAGCGTTATATACTCCTTATCTTTTATATTCCTTAAAGTTCCTCAGATGTTGGTAAGAGTTATTCTCTTCATCAAATAGTTGTGATTTCTGAGTCAGTTTGATGTGCTTTCATGTGAGTTGGTGCTGTCCAATGCTGCATATGTTACGGGGATTGAGTCATGGCCTCATTAATTTAGAAACACATGATTTGAGGTGGCACAAATGGAAATTTTTTGAATGGCCTGTGCTTTTCTTCATCCTAATGCTTAGAACAACTCTCAATTTTAGGCTTTGAAGTTGAAAAATAGATGGTGCTTTTACCGTCAAGAAAAGTTGGAAGTCTTAAAAAATGAGTTCTATAGGAATTGAGCCGAAAGAAACTGCATCACTATTACTGGTGGGCATATGCCTTCAACTGAATAAACTTGAATATGATTCATGGTCATGAATTCAGTTTGAACCCCATGATTATTGTTGAAGTTATAATTATATTCAATAATTATTTGTCATCTCAAGTCTGCAATATTGCTTATACAGTTATGCTCTAATAATTCACTATTTTGAGAATTTTCTGATACTCCAATAATGCACAGGTTTGAGAATTCAATCATGTAAATACAGTATAGAAGGCTGCCGGGTTCTGTAAAAGTTCTTGAACACATAGGAGAGTACCGTTCCGCTGCAAGAGTTTCGTTTCCATAACAAAAACCGAGAAATGGATTCTTCTGCAGCCTGTCACTTGGTTACTAAGGGAAAATCAGATCTTGGTAATAGTAATATATTTTGGGTCATTTTGTATATGAAAAGTGGTAATGGATATAGCCTCCAACCCAGGGGTGGTTCTTGTCACGTTTTAACATTAATCCTACCCACTACAGTAAAATGATTAGAAGTGCAATATAGTAGTATATCAAATGTGACTCAAGACTTGTTTTCATTGGATTAATTTGTATTATCAAAAGCATGTGATTTTTACTTTTATTGGCTTTAGGCAATATAAACTGAATTAACACTACATTGGGTCTCCTTCAGGTTAACCATGTATCATATCATGCCACGTTTACTTTGGACCCATTTTTTATTGCACCCCTCATCCATAAGAATACTTAGGCCTTGGCACGTCTCTGTTTCTATCAAACCTATGATGGAACATTATATTGGAACAACCATCACTACACTTATGGGTGGTGGTTCACATAAAATGAAGAGTATCAGTCCACCTTTTAAAAACTTAAAAATGTAAGGAAAGTGAGAAAATAGATTTGCTTTAATAGTTAATTCAAATTAATCTAAGTGTAAAATTTTGTGGTAAATTTTAATTAGTTCAATTGGTAAAAATTGTTACGGTGGAATAAGAACCTTGGGGCCATATTTTGCAGAAAACTTATTGGTGCCTATGTGTAATGGTAAAGAATAATTATGATTTAAAGAGTAATTATTATAAATCAGACGATTCTATTCAAATTCTTGCATATCTATACAAAAGAATAAAGATATGTTGCACAAAGACGCACAAATAATAATTGAATAGCAAGGTTGACTGATAACTAAGGCATTGTCAAATCT
Organism: Castanea mollissima; assembly: GCA_014183005.1. Taxonomy (NCBI): domain Eukaryota; kingdom Viridiplantae; phylum Streptophyta; class Magnoliopsida; order Fagales; family Fagaceae; genus Castanea; species Castanea mollissima. Next base: position 12,533,089 of record JACAVU010000008.1, read on the forward strand.
CAAATTGCAACAAGAGATTCTAGATTTTTTTTTTTTTTTTTTTAAAGACATCTTACGCAATAAAAAAAAAAATGTTGCAAGTGTAATCCAACCTATAAAGGAACTTTGACACAAAATTTCCTGCAGATCAGATTGACTGCTACAGACAACCACCCCGACACATTTCCCCCTCACAACCAAGTATTATACCGGAGAAAGGACAAGGAAGTTACAGCGAAGTAAACCACACCTATATAATATCTAAATTATATAAACAGATTGCCTGCTACAGACAGCCACCCCGACACATTTCCTCCTAACAACCATGAACCAAGTATTGTATAGGAGAAAGGACAAGGTAGATAGACCGAAGTAAACCACATTTATATAATATCTAAATTATATAAAAGATGAAATGTAGAATTTAACGTTTACTATGTTTCTGGTGAGTCTTACTAGTGTAGCATTTTGGTATATTTTGATCTATTTTAGTCCATTCCATCCATTTAGTTCGTTCGGTCTATTTTAGTCCACTTTGATACATTTAGTCCATTCCGTCTAATTCGGTGATGCTTGAGAGTTTGTGTAGAAAGAGAAGCTGCTTCATTGACAATTATGTCAATCTTAGTGTAATGTTAGTAAGTTTTTGATAAAATTACATATTTTTTTGTTATTAAAGTCTTGATAAAATTATTTTATTTCTAAAAAAAAAAGTCTTAAATTTTTTTCTAATATAAGTGATGAATTTATTTAAATTTGCTTTCTCTTCAAGACATATAGAGGATGAACTATTTGTAAGGAGCATTAGAAATAAATTCTAACCTCATATCATATTATTTACAAAATATCTCTTGCCTTATATAATAATTTAATATAATTGCATTATGCTTCCTTTAAAAAAACTTATAAAACTTAAAAGAATTTCAAATAAAAAATCTAGATAGTTTAATTTAGAAAATAAAATATATTGTGTCGACTATATTTTGTTAGAAAATAATCATGCCATTTTAAGAAGAATTTGAGACTAATACTTAGGTGGCGTTTGAATTCACGTTTTGTGTCCAAGTTTGTTGAATTTCACGTTTTTTTTTTTTTTTTTTTTGGCACGACAAATTTTAATGTTACAGCTACTGTTTATGAATAGTAGCCGCAGTTGTTCACTTTTCTCCTGTTAATAGTGCATCCATGCACTGTTCACAAGATCCACAAATATCACTTTTTAGCAATTTTTTATTATTAAAAATGGGTCTCACGGTACTATTCACACATTTAAAATTTATTTTGCTGCGGTGTTTTCAGTTTTTAATTTTCAATAATAAGTTCTATCCAAATACACCCGTAGTCTTTATAAATTTAATTTATTATTTTCATTCTTTACTAAACCCAAAAAAGAAAAAGAAAAAAATCAAATCATTGTCGCATGTCGGCATGCGTCTGCCACTAGTAATCTTTTAAAAGCCGGCAGAAAATCAGAAAAGCTATTTCCAAACTCCCAGTAAATGCAAATACAGCACAGCAAGCAGCAACAACATTAGAGTAATTTTTGTACCACATACAATTGCATAATTTTGTCCACAACTTACCTATGTGACGTGTTATGATTGTTGGAGAAATGTGACACATGGATCCACCATCTCTCCTCTACCAACCACAACTTGCTACATGAGTGAGTTGGAGGTAAAGTTGTGCAAATGTGTGTAGCACTAGAATTTTTCACAACATCATGGCTTTGCTTCCGTTCAAGATTAGCACAGAATTCATCAGAACACGTGAATGATGTCATAGGAAAATCTTCTTATGTCAAGGAAAGTAGTAAGGATTAAAAAAAAAAAAAACTGACCAAAAAAATGAGAAACATGTAGAAAACCCCCCACACTATCACTTTGTTTCCAAAGGCAATAATAGAAATGACGAATAAAGGGTGCTCTCCTTATGCAGTGAGCTATACGAATGTAGTGTCAGGGTTGTGCAAGTGCAAGCATGGTAAGGTGAAGGAAGCGAGGAATCACTTCTTATGAGGATTGAACCCAACACGGCAGTGTATAATGCATTGATAAATGGAGTTTGCAGAGAATACAGGTTTGAGGATGCATTTGGGTTGTTCTCTGAGACGGTGGAGAAGGAGTAGATCCTAATGTCATCACAAACTCGCAGTTGCGATTCAGGAATTTTTTTCAAGACTTAAATTAAACAAAATTTAATAAAAATAAAACTTAAATATTTTGACTTCACATAAAAAAAAAAAAAAACTAAGCACAAATACATAAAATTCAAGTTTAAATCGATACAATATTCCACTAATTTCTTTTTTAGAGAAATTATGGTCAAGAGGTTGAAAAAAGCTTTTTTGTAAATATACTATTTTTATTTCATCATGATCATTAATATGAAAAATAAGACATTTTCTCATAACCTAAGATTTAAAAGAAGATTATTCAAGTCAAAAGTGAATTTGTTTAGAAAATAAATTTTGCAATATAAGTGATATCCTTATAAGAAAGTAGGTGGTTGTATGAGGCTAAGCTTTTGAACACATTGATTAAGCACAAAACAAAATTCCCTTTCATCACATTAATAAAGAAAACTTCTTATTCTTTATATAGGACCACAAAGTGGTTGAAAATCAGTGAAATCAGTAACACATAGCTACAATAGTATTTTAGTAAGCTTTAGACAAATGAGATTTGGCAATACGACCATCAGCTCCCTTTGGATAGAAACCCCCAGGTTTGCGCGCTCATCGCCACTCCCATATACAATCCTCAATATCTCCTCGGGAGTTCTGTCATATGCAACTGAGTATTTGTCCCCAGCAAGCACATTGCCTGTAATGAATCCCTCAGCGCCCTCATCCTTAGGAACCACAAGGCCTTCATCTTTTACGCCTGCATTTCCTAGCTTATCCCTGAGCTGTGAAAAGCGGCTTGTAAACTCTGCAACAGTTTTCCCATATGGCCTAACCTTGATATTTTTGTACTTATATAACAATGCACGAATAACTGCATCTTGGCCCGATTCCACACCCAAAAGGCCAGCAACAAGCTGAGCATTCACACGCATGCATCATTATTATATAGCATTATTAGTCAATAATGCGTGAAATGCACGAAAAAGTTCAACAAAATACGGTAATCTCTCTTTGTTGCATTTTTTTTCCCAAAATATGGAATGATAGATTTTAATAGGCTTTATTATGATTGTGTTTGTACATAAAAAAAATTACTATTTCTACTATTTAAAGAAAATATGCAGTGATAATATTTTAATGGATGACGTAAATATATGAGGTTTCATAGAGATTCTTCATTGAATTTTAAAAAAAAGATAAGACAAAAAACGTGAAAAAATGTGAGATTTTAAAAGCTTATGTGGTAAAATTAAATGAAGTTAATAAAAAGTCAAAAGATTTTCATTTTATATTATATATAAACTACTACCAATCTTATTACAAAGACTGTATAAACTAACTAAACGAACTGTAAATATGATTGGTACTACTTCAAAAACATGATAAATAAATATTTAAATTACTTTTTTTTTGTTATTATTAACATATTAATTTATAAAGTTTATATAGTAAAATTTTTATTATCTTAAACATCACTCATTTGTAACATTCATTGTTTTCAAGAAAGAAAAAAAAAAAAAAGGATAAAGTTGATTGTCAAATTTGAGGCTTACCCTCTTAGACCTAGGATCTTGGAGCTTGGCGCTTGCTCCTACATACCCCGTGAGCCCAACATAGGGAATAAGATAGGATGCAAGGAGAAAGTTAAGGCCATTTCTGTAAGGGTCAAAACGGGGGACCAATTTTGTTTCAAATGCGCTATCCACCACCTTAGCAAATGATTCAGCACTCAAATTCAACAATGGCCTTGGGAATCCTTTAACTGTACTTTGAATTGCCCTGCATCAAGAAAGTATGTATCGCCATTAGCACTTTGGTAGGGATGCAATAATTGCTACAAAGCCGATTTAAAAGAATGTAAAATGATTAAATATTACTTATTTTATGACAAAAGTTTACAAACTGAATTGATAATGTCAAAAAACTGTGATATATTTAACATTAGTATGAAAGAAAATAAATATTAGACATAGAACCTTAGGTGTCCAACTTCTTGGAGAGCAAACTGCTTAATGACATCTCTAGTAAAGGGTCCTAGATTTGCACGTTTACCGCCGATGGGTGTTGGACCTCCCAAGGTTAAATTTGGTGCGAATTTATCCAGGCCATAACCCAAAGCGCCATACAAGAAGAATTCAGCTTCAAGGTACACTCTAAGTTTAGAGGAAATTCCAAAAGATCAACATCAACCTCTGGGAGTGAGGAATTAGATTTTGTGATTTCAGAAGAATAAGATTTTGGAAGGTGGAAGAGGTTAAGTAATGCAATTGTAGTGACAATGGAAGCAGCTAGAGACATCATGTCTTGACTTCTATCTTTGCAAGTGATGTGTGTTTGATTGACCCTATAATTTGTCAGTCTTATATATATAGTTTCTAGTTGGCACAGGATTGGTATGGTTTCATTGGTGAATGTAATTAAAATTGGTAAGCTGATAAAGGCAATACACTTTAAGTAAATTTGATTTTTGGGTAATTATATCAAAGAAAATTGCTTTAAAAATTATAATTATAATTTTGGATTATTTCTTGTCATGAAAATGTCCCAAAATTACTTCTGGAAATATTTTCAAGCATATAAAGGATCCTTATCGGTGTTGATATGGGATAAATGAAAAGGTAAAAACATAACTAAAATCTTGCACCTTTGTCAAAAACAGACAAAGCAAGAATGACAATCATGATTATAGAAAAAGAAAAGAAAAAGATGAAATAGGAAAGAAAGAAATAAAGGAAAGGCAATCAGGAAGAACGAGGATAGATCAAAATTCATATTTGTTCCCTTTCAATTTACAATTATTTTTTCCCCATATTGTCTGATTGTATTTTTGTTGGATAAGTCTCATATTAATCTAATATTTTCATATTTTCAAGACCTTACTATAAGGAGAAAAGATATGGTCTAACAGTTTTTTTTTTTTTTTTTTTTTTTTTTTTTTTTTTTTTTTTTTTTTTTTTTTTTTTTTTTTAAAGAATGACAAAATTTAGCTACAAAATTTTGAGAATTCCACCATTGTATTACATCTTCTTTTTATATCCTCTATGCTAGTAAAATTTCAAGAAAATTAAAAATCAATAGTTATGCTAGCAATAAATTATTTTAATTATTAGTTTTTGTAGTTTAAAATTATGCATAAAATATAAGTTTATAATCATATACTAAATAATATTTAATTGACATAAAATTTGACATGTGTATTAAGAGTGTAAAAAACATGCAATTCAATGGTTACATTTTCAAAATATCTAGTAATATTTATTTTATTGAGTAAGGTTGTAGCCTTAGACTACAACAAATTTTGTAACTAAACTTTGTCCAATAAATTATCATAAAAATTGGGTTTTTATTTTTTTATTTTTATATATAAAATTGGTGAGATCTGGTTTGGGTTTTAATCTTTGTTTACACCAAAAACTGATTGATGTCTGGGTCTGAATCTTTCTCAAAAAATAAATATATATATGATAAGGATATTTCGACCAGGAAAATTTTCTAACTCCTTTTGCTCGTTGTGTTGGCAATGTCCTTCGGGTTCCTTAGATCCTTCAAGCTTGAATCATCATTTGGGCCAAATATACCCTTCAAGATCAATACACCCATTGAGACAAATATACCCTTCGAGATCAATATACTCGTTGGGCCAAATATACCCTTCAGAATCAATACTCATTGGGACAAATATACCCTTTGGGATCAATACACCCGTTGGGACAAATATATTTTTTAAGATCAATATACCTGTTGGGCCAAATATACCCTTCTAGATTAATATACCTGTTAAGACAAATATACCCTTTGGGATTGTTGATGCCCATTTTTTGAACTCGTAAACAAAAAATCCATACGGAGGAAATCCCAATGAAAAGCAAGACCCAAAGACCCACCAAGAAGACCAAAGAGCTAGAAAGGTCCAAAGAAAGAAGTGTAAGGGAAAACGATCTACAGCAAAACGCAGATCTGCAGCAAATTACAAATCTACAATAGAATACAGATTTGCCGTAGAATACAGTTCTTTAGTAGAATGGCTTCGGTAGATGAAGATAATTTGGGCCCAAGACCCTTTTGATCCATTCAACATTATTTGGCCCACAAAAGCCCAAATCCTTTTGTATAAAAAAGATAGACGTGAAAACTAATATGAAAAAGAACGATGAAAAGAAATAAGGAATAACAGGAAGTGTCAGCAGCAGGAATCACATGAAGGAAAGAAAAGCCAAACCAAAAGAAATGACAAACGCAGCAGGAAACAAATGAATAAGACAAAAAACACGCCGTAGAACGAAATAGAACTAATCTGCTACGACAGAAACAGCGTGGGAATGAAAGAAGACAAAAACAGAAGATAGTGGAGCAAGCACAGAAGGGCCGGAGCACCACCAACCAGTACCTAGCCAATACAAGGGAGGTGGGCTCAAGGTCAAAGAGATTCAGAGGGTGTGGTTTGGTGGTGGGGGAAAAGGGGGTCTATATTTGGTTTTCTACCATGAATTTTTTTGGGAATATACCTTGCTAAGATGGTATCTTACCCAAAACAAGTAATAGATGGTTGAGATCATCTGATGCATGCCATAGAGCTAAGTAGTGAGGTAGCTCAATCCTTATCCATTCAAATCTAGAGGTAGAGGTATACAACAAGAACAAACAAAAGGAATTTTTCTCGTGAAATGAGTAGTGGTGCAGCAAACATGTATTGAGCAATGACAGTGGTTGGGGCAACCAATAGGTTGGTGGGTAGTTCTAAAGGGATGCCCACAACAAATAAAAAATAGTTGGTGAAGCTCTAGGGGTAAAAGAGAGAAATCCCATTGAATTAGCTTACCATAAAAAAAGGAGGTAGCCATGAATGAAAAAGGGGGAGACCTAATGGGAAAGCACCTAAGGGAAAAGACCCAAGTGAGAAAAACAACCCATAGCAAGATAGTAGTTAGAAATTAAGAGTAAAAAAAAAAGAACGAAGAGAAAGAAAGAAAGTGGTAAAAAGAAGAGAGAAAACACGGTAGGAAAAGGGGTATGTATCAATAGACCATCTTTTCCCTCCCTCTTAGCAAACCCACTCTTTGAAGTCTCCAAAAGTAATAGCTAATAGCCATTTAGGCCTATTCTCCAAAATGCACAACTTTGATGGCAGAAGCCTATGACAAGGTTGTTCAAGTTGTGGTTTGGGTTCCTTCTTAATTTACTTATTCTAAAGGAAGATTCAATACTTGATTTCGATTGCAAATATATTTGATTTCTTTTATTATAACTTATATTTACTGTAATTAGTTATTTTGCTGTAGCATGTTTTTATCACGTTTGTTGCATTAGTTGTCCTGTTGTGATATCTGTACTTGCTGTACTAGTTATTTTGTTGTAGCACATATTTTATTATATTTGCCGTGTTAGCTATTATACTAACTAAACATTTTTTGCCGAAGTTTTCTTCTTTATTTGTTATTACGTGTTTTACTTTTGGCACAAAACTAATCATTATCATGCCATAAGTATATATATACATATATGTTGTTTCTCATGTTTTGCAGAATATATTTTATAGATGTATATGTGAATACGCATAAGTATATTTACGAATATATGTATATATTTGAGAATATGCTAACCCATGTAAGTTAACATTTGCTTGATTGGTATTTTCTTTGGGTTTTAGATTTGTTTATGTGTAGGAAGTAGAAAAGTATTTCTGCAGTAAAGAATGAAGAGTAGTCATTCACATTACAAAAGGCTTTATTGCACGGTAGAAGACTTTAATGCACGGCAGACAGCTTTACTGCACAGCAAAAGGCTTTATTGCACAGTAGAAGGCTTTAATGAAGAGCAGAAAGCCTTATTGCATAACAGACGGTAAAAGGCTTTAATGCACAGCATATAGATTTACTGCATAACAAAAGGCTTTAATGCACAGCAGAAAGCTTTATTGCACAGCTGAAAGCTTTATTGCACAGCTGAAAGCTTTATTGCACAGTAGACCTGTGGCAGAAACAGGAGAAAAGTTCATTCTGCAGCAGAAATAGAGGATAAGCAAACTTTGCAGCGTCTTCCCTTGGACTTTGGACTCAATGTTTATGCACAAACTGGCAGCGGCAAAATGGTACTTTGGAGCCCATTCCATGGAGCGCCATACCCAATTTCCTTCTTAGAAAAAGCCTAGACTAAGCGTTGTCCAATAATATCAAGACGCGTGTCTAAGGTACAAGAAACGTAAAAAGAACCCCTGACAGGGATCAATATACCCGTCGGGACAAATATACCCCTCGAGATCGATATACCCACTTGACCAAATATACCCTTTGAGATCAATATGCTTGTTAGGCCAAATATACCATTCCAGATAAATATACCCGTCGAGACAAATATACCATTCGGGATCAATATACCCGTTGGGCCAAATATGCCCTTTGGGATTGATATACCTGTCAGGACAAATATACCCTTTGTGACCAATGTGTCCTTTGGGATAAAACGTTTGCTTCAAGTCTGATGATCACATGACATTGTCTATACCCTCCATCCATATTCGTCATCGGTTATGAATCTACCCATTGGGTTAACCAATACCGATGGTGGAATATACTTAGTCCCACTCCATTTGTGTACTCTCCACTCATGATTCCCTATATAGAAAGAACTTGCACACCACGTTCAAGGATCTCTCTACATATTTGTATCCTCCCAATATAGGAAATAAAGCCCTAAGATCTTGGAACATTAACTCCATCTCTTCCCTGCATGAAAAGGCCCTACGTTCATGGGATTTTGATAAACTTTACACCACAATATAAGCACCAAGTCTTTTCTTCTCCAAGGTATGTGAAATTTTCTAACTCTTACACTTTCGAGTTTTTGGAGATTATTCTATCATTGACTTAACTTTTGGAGGGTCTTTAGCCGGCATTCCATTGGTGCTCTCTATAGATTCTTCATTCTTTTTGTTCTTCAGGTACTTCAATCACCGCTTGTATGGACGATCAACTCACTGACGATTTTGTGCATCATCATCATCATCATATATATATATATATAAAATTGGTGAGAAGCCTTAAGCCTTGGGCCGGACCTGAAGTTTATTATACCAATTTTGACTTCTTTGATAGATTTCAAAACCAAATTTTGCATTAGTATGGTTGCTATTTGTTTGTTTAGTTTTTTCCTCTTAACTTTGTACGACTGTTATTTGGTCCTCCTGTCAAAATACCTATATATATATATGTATATATATGTATATATATATACCAATTTTGATTTCTTTGATAGATTTCAAAACCAAATTTTGCATTAGTATGGCTATTATTTGTTTGTTTTTTTCCTTCTAAATTTGTATGATCGTTATTTGGTCCTCCCTTCAAAATACCTATATATCATATTTGTTAGAAATATTCTAAGATTTTAATTGTGTAATACAATATATTATCATGGTTTTATTTATTTATTTTTATATAGAGTTTCAACCTATAACGTCCGTTCTTGATAATTATGCTTTTTATTATTAGACTAAGACACTAATCGGTTTCTGGTGTAGGCGGGAATTGAACCCCAGATTTCCTATTTAACCATTAGAGATTTTAACATTTGCTCGCGATCAGCAATGGATCCAGGTGGGGGCCTAAAGGGGCTCGGGCCCCCTCGGGGCCCAAAAAAAAAAAAAAAAAAAATCTTAACAGCTTAAATTTTTCCCAAAAAAAAAGAAAAAAAAGAATTGGGCCCCCTTTAGTTTTTTGCTCAAGGCCACCTCCCACTTAGGCCTCCTCACTTAGGCCCCCTCCCAAAATCCATGAGTTCCAAGCCTAGCCGTCTAGCCCAGAGGCTGGAGCCCATGCCATGACCCATGTAAATCCAAAAAAAAAAAAGAAAGAAAACTCAGCAGTAAACCTAACGCCTAACGGAGAAAGTGAAAGCCAAAGGAAAAAAAAATAAAAAAGAAAGGAAACAGAACAGAGAGATAGTGAGGCTGAGGCGAGAGTGCGAGACAAAGAGATAGAGAGGCGCAACGACGATGAGACAAAGAGATAGTGAGTGAGCCACTGAGCCCAGACGCCGGCACGACGACGCGACACCATCATCATCAGTCATCACGCTTCACGCTGAGACACTGCCGCAGTACCCACCCACGCCAACGCCGGCGTGCCATAATCATGCGAGCCCTCCTCAGCTGTCGCTGCCGCTGGTTGCTTGAGGCTTGAGCCTTCACACTTCACAAGTACTTAATCTATGATCCTTTCCTTCAAGAATCAAAACCTAATAAAATGTTTGTGATTTGTGAATCAACCGATCTGTGCTTGACTGCATGTGGAGTGTTTGTGTTTTTACTAATGATGAGACTGTGAATCAACTAATCTGTGCTGCGGCTTGTGGTTTTTTTTTTTTTTGATTTTGGGCTTTTTGGCTTTGTTTTGTGACTCTCTCTCTATCTCTTGTATTATATATAGATAAGTCATAACTAAGAGAGAATGAGATAGAGAGAGAGAAGAGTTTGTAGAGAATAGAGATTACTTTTGACTGTTTGTTTGTTTATGGCACAACTACCGGTCAACAAAAAAAAACTTTGTGCTTTGTTGACTGGTAGTTGGGCATAACAGGGACAAGTCACAGACAAAAAAAAAAAGAAAAAGAAAGTTGAGTAAAGTTTTTGTTAGTATTGCTGGGTAGAATAAATAAAGAGTGTTGGTAGTGCCGTAGTGGGATTGGGTTAGTGAGTCAATGTTAGAAAAATGGAGAAAACACAAAGACAAAGATAAATAAAGGCAGACCAAAGATAAAAAGAAAAAAAAACAAATCATATAATACAGAAAATTGTCACACAAATTTTAGAAAATTGTCACACAAATTTAATATATATGATTCTTATTTTATTTGTAGATCATGAAAAAATCAACTACAATGCTTGATTTTTTCAAAAGAAAAGATTCAAGTTCTTTTGAAGTCAACGTGGGATTGCCAACAACTAATGTTGCTATTCGAATTCTAGAAAATGTGGATGTTCCAATTCTAGGAAATATGCATTCCCTAATTCCAGAAAATGTCAATGTTCCAATCTCTCAAGCACAATTTCAAAGAGTTGATCTTGATTCTTTGGATTATGATCCCAGAACACGCAAACAAATATGGGATTATCATGTTAATCAACATGATGAAATTCGACGGGCTTACATTACAAAAGGTCCGCACCAACTTCCTCTAAAGAAAAACAAGAAAAGTGGAAAGCACAATCGTAGATTTCAAGCTTCTTGGTTTGAATATAATAAATCATGGCTTGAATATTCTCCTACGATAGATGCAGCTTATTGTCTACCTTGCTTTGTCTTTCATAGTCTAAATGGGGTTGTGGGACAAAATACATTCACTGTAGGTGGATTTAGAAATTGGAAAAAAGTTGGGGGCAAAGATTGTTATTTTCAAGGTCATATAGGAAAAGATCCTAATTCAACTCATAGAGTTTCTGAGCAAATGTGTAAGGATTTGATGAACCAATCGTAGCATTTACAAAGGGTAGTTAATCATTTCACTACTGAACAAATTGCAAATAATCGGTTGCAATTGAAGGCCTTAATTTTTATTGTCCGATATCTTGTCTTTCAAGCTATAGCTTTTAGAGGTCGAGATGAAAGTTTTAGTTCAAGTGGGAACTTTTTTGAATCATTGGGTATTGTGACTTTTTGGAATGAGGAGGTTGTTGAAATAATAGAAAAAGCTCCCAAAAATGCAACCTACACATCACCTAGGATTCAAAAGGAAATTCCACATGTTTTCTCAGCCAAAGTGAAGAAGGCCATTCGGGAAGAAATCTGTGATGCAAAGTATTGCATAATGGTTGATGAATCTCGTGATGAGTCCATGAAGGAGCAAATGGCTGTGGTTTTTAGATATGTTGATGCAGAAGGCTTTGTGAAAGAATGTTTTTTTGGGCTTATTCATGTTTTTGACACTGCGGCTTTGACTCTAAAGAAATGGATATATTCTTTGTTATCTCAACATTGCTTAGATATACAAAATATTCAAGGGCAAGGATATGATGGAGCAAGCAACATGTGAGGTATGTGGAATGGATTACAAGCTTTGATTTTGAATGATTGCCCATATGCTTACTACATCCATTGTTTTGCACATCGCTTGCAATTGACATTAGTAAAAGCATCAAAACAAGTTGTCCCCATTAGTGGGTTTTTTCTTACATTGCTTTTTATGATCAAAATTGTCAATGCTTCATGCTAGTGTAATGAGCAATTGAAAGCTGCTAATGCTAATGAAATGGCGCGTTTGATTTATCTTGAGGAGCTTGAGACTGGAAGTGGACTAATCAAATTAGCACTTTACAACGACTTCTAGAATCACGTTCAAGTTCACATTTTAGATCAGTTTCTAGCTTATTAAGGATGTTTATTCCAACTCTTGAAGTTTTACAAATTATAATTGATGGTGCAATTCTCGGAGAACATTGGGTAGAAGCAGAGTTAGCTTATGAGAGTTTAACTTCATTTGAATTTGTCTTCATCTTGTATCTTGAGAAAGAAACTATGGAGATTACCGATAAACTTTGTCAAGCTTTGCAAAGCCAATCTCAAGACATTTTAAATGCCATGCATTTGGTTTCATCTACTAAAGCACTTTGAAGGAAAAATTCTGGTTTTGCATCTCATGCAAAACCCACAGCGGAAGCGACGAACTAGGAACTATTTCATTCATGATTGATAACGTGCACAATGTAAATTTCAGAATTTAAGAACAAGATAGCGTACCTTGGTGTGGAGAAATTCAAAACAAAGATTAGAAGCACTTGGGAACACTTTTAATCTTCACTCCAATTCCACTTTACGCCCAAGATGTGTGGTCTCTCAATCAGTTTTTCAAAGGGAGAATGAAAGTGTGTCTCTCACTCTCTCACACACCGTTTCTTTTTCTTTTCTAATCTCTTCTAATAAAAATTCTGTATGTTTCTCCCTTTATAACTAACTGATTATCTAATTGGGTTGGCCTATTGGGCCTTTCCAATTGGGCTTTAGTGTGTGGCTTGGAGTGGGACCAAAAAGGACCAATAAGACACTAGCTCCAATGGGCCTTGGGCTTTTCCGTCAACTCTTGACAAGTCCAAAGTTACCATTAATTATATTTAATACCACTATATAAATATAATTGCACTCTAGGCCTTATTAATAAATTATATCCCAAGACTTTATTATACACGTAACCCCTTCATAAAATATTCGTAGTAACACAAAGTCATAAATGTAGACTGCCACTTTGTAAATCACTACATCTTATCCTTGAGTACCCGGTTTAATTCTTTAAAGTTATTCATTATATATTTATGAAATCCAATTTCACAAATATATACTTTAGTAATTTTTTACTAAAGTGGTTAGGCCTAACTCTCTGAATAACTGAAACCATTAAACTTATCTCGAGGGAATATTTTATATCTCCATCAAGAGACTATGAATTCCATATTAAGAATATATGTTCCATCAACACTAAATGTGGCTGCCCAACATACTGAGGTTTTGACCATCACTTCAGGTCTCACTCCTGATATATCAAAGTAACCTACATTTCATGATCAGGTCCATTATTCTCTCAAGATTAAGAGTTCATGCAAATAGAAGTCGTGAGATTTATTATTCATTTGACAGTCGTTAGGAGAATAATAAATCTCACAGCGGTCCAGTTCAATATGTTTTAACTCTTAAAACATATCAACATATCAACTAGAAGTTTCCACTTCCATGATCAAGACAAATCATCTTAGTTGACACGTTATAGTCTTCGCAGATGAAATGCCCAATTTCATCACCGACTACGAACTATAAATTCTGAGTTTACAAAGAACTTGTGATTTACATCTTCTGTGACTTTTCACATAAATCACATACAATGCATCTCATGGACTATATGATAATGTCTCATATTCATGTTACCATTGTTTTAGATAATAATAAAATAATTTTATCAATCACAATATTAAGTCATACATCATGTCATACATAATGTCATACATAGCATCATACAATAGGATTTAAGGGCACTAATCCTAACACACTTATCCAAAAATTTAGATATGATGGATGGGATGGCTTACTCACCACTTTGATATCATTTTGTGAGAAGCATTCCATTGATGTTCTAGATATGAATGCTTGTTATGTTGTGAGGCGAGGTTGAGCTCGTAATCAACAAATAACTTTACAATTGAGCATCATTATCAAGTAAATATTTTTTTTGCTGCAATAGATTCTCAACTACAGGAACTAAATCATCGGTTTAATGAAGATGCAATGGAGTTACTTAGGCTTAGCTTAGCTTTAGAACCTCGAGAGGCATTAAAATCTTTCAGAAGTAGTGATCTTTGTTTGTTGGTAAAGAATTTTTATCCACAAGATTTCACAGATTATGAAAAACAAGTGTTGGAGAAGGAGCTTTATCATTTTGAGTATAATGTAGTCCAAGATCCAAAGTTCAAAAAATTGAAAAGTTTATTTGAGTTGTGTCAATGGTTAGACTAGAAATTCAGAACACTATAAACTTATTTATAGAATGGTGAGACTTGTGCTTACTCTTCTAGTTTCTACTGCTACTACAGAGCGAGCATTTTTAGCTATGAAAGTTGTCAAAACTAACCTTCGAAACAAAATGGAAAATGATTTTTTGACGGACTCTTTAATGTTATACATTGAAAAGGATATAGCTTCGACATTTAGTTTGGATTCAATTGTAGATGATTTTGAAGATTTGAAAGAGCGTCGAGTTCCCTTTTCATAGATGATTGTATTAAGAAATAATAGTGTTTCGTGTATTCTGTTTTTGTTGATAGATGATTGTATCTTACTATATTAAGAAACAATGATTTTTGAGTATTTGTCTTGGTTGATAGTTTATTAACACTATATAGATGCGTATTTGATTTTTTTTTTTTCGCTTATCTCTGGCCCCCGACGTGAAATGCTGCGTCCATCCCTGCTCGGGATGGATCTAAAGAAGTCCACCAAAATCCTCCCTCTTCTCACGCGCGCACTCACAGAGATACATGCAATTGAGTATTTGTCCCCATCAAGAACATTGCGTGTAGTTAATCCCTCAGCTCCTTCATCTTCACGAATCACAAGGCCTTCATCTTTTACCCTTGCATTTCCTGGCTTATTCCTGTGCTGTAACCTGTAAAAAGCGATTTGTAAACTCTGCAACAGTTTTTCGATATGCATGGTTCAACCTTTGTATGTGCCTGCTCATATGCACGAATAAATTATTGCATCTTGTTCCACACCCAAAAAGCCTGCAACAAGTTAAACATTCACATACATTGTATGCACGCTCAAGCAGCCAACAGAAAAAAAGTTATTATTATGGAAGAGGTACAGCCCATGTATGCAAACATGTCAGATAATTTATACAAAAAACAAAAACAGGATATTTAACGAGGATTATTAGATAGAGTGCCATACCATGAGCCGGTTCAAAAAGCCATCAAATATGATCCGGTTCCAGCTATCAAAGCATGAATGGATAGAAAACCCTGCCTTTGGAATTTGCCCATTTGAATTTTGAAGTGCTATGACAAGAAGTAAAAGACAAACCCAGTCAATGTAAAGAGCAATTTAGTAAAAAAATATAAAATTATCAATCATTTCATACACCATATAATACCTTGTCTTAGTTCATTCTCTCTCTCTCTCTCACACCTACCTACCAATGACCTTTTATAGATTTCGCAAAAATGAGAACTTTATGCATTGGTTATTGACTTTTTTATTTTATAAAGCATAAGTTCATTAGACTAGTAGTTACATTTCATAAGAGGGGTTGTGAAAACAAAAATGTAATAGATAGCTTTCATATTAGTTTGCAAATTCTCATCATTGAAGGTCGGTATTTCATTCGTGGCCTCGCTTGATTTCTTCTCTGCTCTAAAAAGAATAAATTTAAGGTCCAATTAGTTCAAAATAGACCGCATTGGACCAAAGTGGACTGAGTGAGATCAAATTGGACCAAATGAGACTATAACGGATTGAATGGACCCATGGAAGTGGTCCAAAGTGATGCTTTAGCATTTAGATTTTATTATATAGATTACTGTATTGGGCTTCTCAAGTTAACCATTCATCATCCCCTCAAAAAAAGAAAAGAAAAAAACAGTTAACCATGCATCTAATCACGCCATGTTTATTTAGTACCTGTTTTGTTACCCAAGGCCCAAGATTCTTATGGACGAAGGCCTTCGTCCATAAGAATCCTTTGGCGTTGGCATGTCTTTGTTTCTATCATATTGAACATTATATTGGAACACCTTCACTACATTTATAAGTGGTGGTTCACATTAAATGAGAGTGTGAGTCCACTTTTTAGAAGCTTGAAATGCACCCAGGGGGAGAATTAGAATTGGAATGGCTTTGATAGTTAATACTAATAATTTATGTTTCCTCAAAAAAAAAAAAAAAAAAAAAGGGGTAAACTCTAGTGAAAAATTCTAATTAGCTCAATGGGTATAAATTTTTAAGATCAAATAAGAACCTTGAGACCACATTTTGTCTAAAACTTATTGGTGTCTAAGTATGATGTTAAAAAATAATCATTATAAAACTGATGTTATAGATTCAAATTCTCTCATATCTATAAATAAATAAATAAATAAAAATAGATATGTTGCACAAAGTTGCTCCAATAATATTGAATAGCCAAGTTGACTTAGCAGAACACCATATCATTATCAAATCTCAAATTGCACTAAGAGATTCTAGTATTTTCTTTTTTTCAAAAGACATCATACGTGAAAATGTGACGACACAGTCACTCTCTGCCTTCCTAGGTTTCCCTTTGTGAAAACCTAGAGCAGTGGAGCTTTTCAATCCTTGTCGCAGTATAGGTTGCTCGTCCCCTCTAGTGGTGGACCTTAGTAGGGCTTTCTCATCTTATCACCATATAGGCAAAGCAATGGATATTTTAGAGGGGTGTGTGGGTCCTTTTTGGAGAGAACCTGATAGGTTAAAAACGTATTGACCCCATGTGATGGATTAATTAATTAATTAGCCAAGTTTATTAATTAATCAAATTAAAATACAAACGCGTGGTAGCACAAACAAATCACCAATAAACTAAAGTATGCAGCGGAAAGTAAATGACATGGTGATTTGTTTACGAATAGGGTAAACTTACATGGCAAAAACTCCACCGGGTGATTTTAAGGTCACCACTCCCGAAATTTCACTATTATCACAACAAGCGGTTACAAGTAAAGCAATCCCAAGTACCTTACCAACTTACAATTGAACCCTTACCCCACTACCCAATTGGACTTGTTTTGTAGTGACAGTTTCTCCTTTCAATGCACGGCTCCCAAGTACGTGATTAACCAATTGCGTGGATCCCAGTACCCGACTTCAATCACCAACTAGAGAAGATTTGTTCGCTGCAAAGTTCTTCAATTCATCCAAACGATGAAGGTCAAGAAGATGTTTGGTTACAAAACCCTACGGTGCAAAGACACAACAATTTCTTCACAAGAGAGATGAACTAGGGTAAGAACTTCGTTTCAAGTTACAATTTGCATGAACAAGGAATTCTCAATGCTTGTGCAACTTGCCACACTTTGACAGCCCTTAAAATAACCTCATTCTATATGTCTAGGGTTAGGAGAAAAAAAGGCCCAAAGACACATCCATGGATTAGAGTTAAAACAGAACTAGGAATATGTTTTTCTTGAATCTCGACAGTTACAAGTGTCGAGGTGCTGTTGAGCAGTTGTCGAACCTCGGGGCTAGAACAGCTTCTTAAAGCTCGATAGATGCAGCTGTCGAGCTTTAATGAAGATCACTTTTCAACTTGTTTCTTGGACAGACTTGCATGACTTTAACACTTGATCTTGAAACCTTGTTTCTTGAAGCATTAACCTCATCCTAAATCTATCCAATTACAAGTAAAGTGCGTTTTGACAAAGGATTAGTCAATTACATAAATAATGAATGACATATGTTCTAAACAAGTGAAACACATATGTCCTAACAATCTCCCCCTTTGGCAATCCATGACAAAACCACAACCAACAAATGAACATACGAGAGAAGTCATAAATCACTAAACTCATATACACTTGTTGAATACAATAAAATCTATCTTAGCACAAACTCTTGAAAAACTTTGCAAGAAGAGAGTTTATGACAAGTAGACTTTGGCAACCTATATTTCTGAAATACTTTAAACAAAACTCATCAAGGCATCTTAGTGTGAAACAGAAATAATAGATTGCATAAAATAAAGAAACAAGTGTATAAAGAAAGAAAAGAAACAACACATGTACAAATAGGTGAAAGAAACATACAACATCATATATGTATAACAAAATGAGTACAATGTATGTAATAATGGTCACAAGACCTAGGTACAAGAAGATTATGTATCTAAAGTAGAGAAAAGAAAAAGATCCAAGTAATCCTCACTACATCCCTCAGCACTTAACACTCCCCCTATCAAAAAGTCCCTATACAAACTCTCCCTAAGCATGACTACTCTTATAACCCAAAACTACTTCCCCTTTTTGTCACGAGTAACAACGGGTAGAGTGTCAAGTAGACATCTCATTAGTAGAGCTAGCATCTCCATCATCATCATCATCTGAAGCATCATCGTTATCACCATCATCATCCCTAGACGTGGAAGCCTTAGGAGGTGGTGGAGGTCAAGCCTCAGGAGCAAAACCACCCATGGTTGCCTGTCGCCTAACAATGTGACCAACACGAACATTCACCTGATACAACTTTGTAGAGAGTGCATTGAGGTGAGCATCCATGTGCTAAAGCTGCTCCATGATATCTCCTAGTGACACATCGCTCGAAGAAGAAGAGGGAGCGGATGAAGCTCGAGCAGATTTGGATGGAGCGGAACAAGAGGAGGGAGTAGCTGAACCTGTTTGATGCAACCGAAACTGTGCCTCACTACATTTTATGGTAGCGGTATCTATGGCAACCATAATAGAAAAAGGGCCGGAGACAGGAAAAGGGATAGAAAAATGGCATAAAATCCTTGTGATTGTGGAAAGAAAGATAAGCTTATCATGGGTAGCCGTATCCTTATACACATCTAAAATGGAAAAGATAAAATGCGAAGGAAAGTCAATGGTAAGATCCTCAATAAGAGACAACAGAAAACAAGCTCTTGATAGAGTTGTAATGAGAGAGAGGATGTAAAAAAAAAGTCATTACCATGTTGAAGAAACGAGGACCTTTAGCAAAAGGTTGACATGACGTAAATTGGCGCTTACCCCAATCAGAAGGGCGCTCACAGAAAGCAGAAATCATCTCGTCTTTGGACACAGTTCGTAGATGCTCACAACTAGGGTAGTCAGGATGCGTAATCCTTGGAACATGGAGCACATCGGAAACCAACTCCGGTGTGACAACTATGCGCGTACCTCGAACGCGACTGAGAAAGAGAGGTACTGAATAATAGAATCCATGCATGTTGGAGTAAAACTCCTGAATCAGCACGGAAGGACAAGTGACCGGGACGTCACACAGTGATTCCCATTCCCATTTGTGAAAGACATTGAGAAGGTCAGTGTTAGCAAAGTCTGCCAGAACAACGTGGCGTTTTGAATGATCACCTCGTTTAGAGAAGTTCTCCAAGAAGTCTTAATGGGCTTTCTCATCACGGAACCGAATAGAGATAGGAATGAAATTAGAAGATGAAGAGGCCTTAGAACGAAGAGGGTTTTGGGTCGGAATAGACTTACGTTTAGGTGCCATAGACACTACTAACGCAAATAGAGAGAGAAAGAGGGAGACAAAAACAATCAGAAAAGTCCCAAAACAGTTCAACTATAACAAGTATATTGAAAAGAAAGGACGTATGCATGGGGAATGCATGAACATGTGACATGCATTATGAAAAACATCATGGGCTCAGCCCAATCCAATCCTACCAGCACACAAACATATTTCACACATCTAACTGCATGAGAATATTGTTAGAATGCTAAAGTGATGCAATGCATGGAGATTTTAAGATCAAAACTACAAAACCCATCCCAAAAATTTCAACACAAACTCATCAAATTTGAAAAACCCCAAAATTTTCAAAAACTCGAAAATCTAGGTTTCAAAAACATGAAATGCATGTAGAATGATGAAAAAGAAGCTTACCAAGTGAAGAAAAACTTGAAGAAGCTTTGAGAAACCTTGAGAAAAAGATTTGGAGTGAGAGAGAGAGTTTGAGAAGTTGAAAAGACAAAAGTGTTGAGAGAGAGATCGAGAGAAATGAGAACCAGATCGCACAGAACCTTTATATAGAACTTCAGTAAATCCTGATAGATGCAGGTATTGAGAGGTGTCGAGACATTTGTCGAGGTAGGTGTCGAGGAATACATGTTGACAGATCCAACTATCGAGAAGGTGTAGAGAACCAAACACAAACAAGAAAGCTGAAGCTCGATCAATCCACCAGGTGTCGAGAAGCTATTGAGAGGACAGAAAGTTTCTCGATCGATCTAGAAGGTGTCGAGAAGCTATTGAGATTGCGATTAGAAAAAGCTGAGAAGCTCGATAGACAGCCAGGTATCGAAGAGGTGTCGAGGAGGTGTCGAGCCAACTTTTCAAAACAATTTTTCGAGAAGGGAAAAACACAAACATGAATGCAGTCAATCATGCAACTCAACCAATGATCCAATCAACACAATAGACTCTCAAAAACATCTCTCAACAATAATCTTAAGTACATGGATCTCAAAACACGCACTCACACACTAAACACTTCTAACCAATTTTATATTTTAAAAACAAGTTAAGACAGTTTAGTGAGCATATATCAACACATGTAAACCTTGTAATGGCAAAATCACATTGTACCTGCACATGTATCAAAAGAAGTAAAGAATATTGCGTGTTGTGTGTGAAAACATTGTAAGATTGCACAAGTGTCTCTATGTTATAACGATTTGAGATATGAGAAAATCACTCTAACTCACACACAATCATAACTGTTTGATAAGGACTATCACCTTTGAGGTACATCCTATAACTCCCACATCTCCTAGAAAACACGCTTGCAATCATATTTAAATCATTTTTGATATTTTTTTATTTTATTTTCTTTGCATATTTTTTTTTTATTAAGCATATCATGCATGAGTATATGAAAGAGAGAAAAGAGATACCCAGTTATGTTAAGCTTTTGACATTGCACTTTTGCTATGCCGAAGCATACAGATGTCATTACATGATTGGCGAGTAACAGTGGTGAGATGGTTATTTATGCATTTCTCTTAGAATTTTCTAGTTCAACCTGTCAAAAAGAGTGATATGAGTGTTAAGTTCAAGAGATCACTTAACCTTACTCATCACAAACAAAGAGTTACAAAACTCACTTGCTTAGTTGTGCATAGAGATGCTCATCTAAGGTACAAGAGATACAAAATTTAGAAAACTCTATTTCAATGGTCATTTTAAGGTTCACAAGAACTGATGTACACAAAACATACACTGTTTTTGTATTTTTTTGATTTTTCAAGATAATTTTTTTGAAAAAAAAAAAAAAAACAAAACTGAAAACACACAAACAAAAACATGTTAAACAAGATAAAACAATGCATAAAACTAGACTGACTCAAAAATAGAAAGAAAAACACACAAGTAATGCAAAACAAAAACAAGAAGGGGGGAGAGAGAAAAAGTGAATAAGTCACTTGGAACCCTTTTCCTTCCACACGCTGGAAGAACCTTTCCTCTTAGCAAAACCTTGAACTGATGATGAGGGGGAAGGATTGAAACCGTTCAAATTTGAAAGGAACATGAGGGCTTTGAGAAGATCTTCAAGAGGAGCAAGAGAGGTTTAAAGCTGATTCTGGTTCCCAGATGCTATCATGCCATTACTCTGTTGAGTGGCTAACCACTTATAGCAATTTGGTCGAGTATGACCGGCAACACCACAATGATGACAGAGATGCTGCTTCTTCTGTTTAGGCTTTTCAGAGTTAGCCTTCTTAGTCCTAGGGTTTTTAGTGTCCTTCTTCTTAAGCTTAGGGGGTGCTCCTAAGATAGATTTACCCTTGTTTAAGTTCTCACTAGCTAATTCAGTTTTAACATCTTTGTTCTCAATTTTAATATTATTAGTAGGAGGAACAAAAACAGTAGTACTAGCAGAAGCATTATTAGAAGAAGAGAATTCATACCCCAATCCTGTTCGATCAGAAGCAGATTTTTGAATGCTGAGCATCTCATCTAGCTTCAAACTTGATGCCCTCTCCAATTAAGCTCTAACTTGAAACAACTCCGCTTCAAGCTTTTTGATCTTCTCAGCCAAGAAGTTGTTCTCAAATCTCAGTGCCCCAATAGTTTGATTAGCTTCATCAACCTTTGTGGAAAGTTCCTCACGGTTAAGTTCCACATCACTGAGCTTCTTGGGGCTAGCCTATAGAGTTTCTCATGCTTCTCAGAAAGCTTGTACAGTTTCTCATATGCTGTATGGATATCATCTTGATCATCCATCTTTTCAAACTTAGATTCCACCAATTCCTCTTCTTCATCCACATCTTCAACAATCCCTTCAGTAGGATTGACAGTGGTAGTGAAGGCATTCAAAATTCCGTCATCTTCATTGTTGGAATCATCCTTAGGCTTAGTGTCGCTCAAGGTAGCAGCTAGTGCCTTGCTCTTCTCAATACTCTTGAGATATGTGGGACACTCCTGCTTCATGTGACCGAAACCTTGACATCCGAAGAACTTGGGTCCTCTAGGAACAGTGTACTGACCGCCATCCCTTGCATCCTTCTTCCCTTTATCTTGGATCTTGACCTGAGAAGAACTAGATTACCTATGGTCCTTGTCGAAGCCTTTTCCATTGGCATTTTTCATGAATTTCTTGAATTACCTGGTGATGTAGGACTTCATCTTAGAGTCTTCATCATCTGATGACTCATCTGTCTCACTGCTCTTGGCCTTTAGTGCCATGCTTTTGCCTTTTCCCAACTTGCCAATTCTTATCAACCCTAGCTCATAGGTTTGCAGATTACCAACCAGCTCAGTCAGAGGAATCTTGTCAATATCCTTTGATTCCCCTATCGCCGTGATCTTGGCATGGAATCTCTCGGGTAGAGATCTAAGCACCTTCCTTACAATCTTGGGTTCAGGAATGGTTTCCCTAAAATTGAAGGCTGAGTTCACTATGTCCTTGAGCTTGGCATAGAACTCATCAAATGACTCATCCTCTTCCATCTTAATTTCTTCAAAGTTTGTAGTGAGCCTTTGTAGCTTTGAATCTTTGACAACCTTTGTTCCCTCATAGGTTGTCTGGAGGATCGTCCATGCTTCCTTAGCAGTTTTAGTGGAGGATATCTTCTTGAACTCCTCATTAGTGACTGCATTGAATAAGGCATTCAATGCTCTACTGTTGAAGTTTGCCTCCTTGAGCTTGGCTTCATCCCAATCGGCTGGCACTTCTTTAGGCTTGGTTCAGCCTATCTCCACAACTTGCCACACCTTCTCATCTAGAGACTGTATGAAAGCTCTCATGCGTACTTTCCAGTATGCATAGTTAGTACCATCAAACAAAGGAGGTATAATAAGAGATTGACCTCTATCCATGACAAACAAGGGTCAATGGATCACACACACAAAGATATACCTAATCAGAGTGTGCTTGCTCTGATACCACTTGATAGGCTAAAAACGTATTGACCCTTTGTGATGGATTAATTAATTAATTAGTCAAGTTTATTAATTAATCAAATTAACATGTAAACGCTTGGTAGCACAAATAAATCACCAATAAACTAAAGTCTGCAGTGGAAAGTAAATAACACAGTGATTTGTTTACGAATGGGGAAAACCTACACAGCAAAAATCCCACCGAGTGATTTTAAGGTCACCACTCCCGAAACTCCACTATTATCACAACAAGCGGTAACATGTAAAGGAATCCCAAGTACCTTACTAACTTACAATTGAACCTTTACCCTAATACCCAATTAGACTTGTTCTATAGTGATAGTTTCTCCTTTCAATGCACGGCTCCTAAGTACGTGACTAACCAATTGCGTGGATCCCAGTGACTTCAATCACCAACTAGAGAAGATTTGTTGGCTACAAAGTTCTTCAATTTATCCACACGATGAAGATCAAGAAGATGCTTGGTTACAAAACCCTACAGTGCAAAGACACAACAACTTCTTCACAAGAGAGATGAATTAGGGCAAGAACTTCATTTCAAGTTACAATTTGCATGAACAAGAAATTCTCAATGCTTGTGCAACTTGGCACACTTTGATGGCCCTTAAAATAATAATTTTATATGTCTAGGGTTAGGAGAAAAGAAGGCCCAAAGACACATCCACGGATTAGAGTTAAAACAGAACTAGGAATCTATTTTTCTTAAATCTCGACAGCTACAAGTGTCGAGGTCTTGTCGAGCAGCTGTCGAGCCTCGGGGCTAGAACAGCTTCTTAAAGCTCGATAGATGCAGCTGTTGATCTTTAATGAAGAGCACTTCTCAACTTGTTTCTTGGACAGACTTGCATGGCTTTAACACTTGATCTTGAAACCTTGTTTCTTGAAGCATTAACCTCATCCTAAATCTATCCAATTACAAGTAAAGTGCGTTTTGACAAAGGATTATCCAATTACATAAATAATGAATGACATATGTTCTAAACAAGTGAAACACATATGTCCTAACAGAACCCAAGCCCAAGTAAAAAACAAGGACCTTGGGCCCTTTACTTGTTGTTTTGAAGGACTGGGCTTAGTTCACTGCAGCTAAATGGGATGATTACGAACCAGATGGTGTACAGAACATGAATCCTACAACACATTCATGCTAGCAAACAAGAAATATATGCATAGAACAACAAGAAATAGTAAAGGGGCAAAGTGGTAAAGAAAGACACAAAATAAAGACGTTAAGGGTCCTTAAGACAATGTAAAATATTTCATTACTTTCTTAATTGTGTAATACATTATGCTCATTAGGACATGCTACACGATCCAAATAAGTTAAAAAATCACAGACTCAGATGGCCCTTCAGGCCTCTAAGACTTGCAAAGTTTGAATCCCTTCGAATCTAAGTGTGCGTTCTAGTGGCTATTTGAGGATACCGACGGTACCTCCCTCTCTTTTCTTTTCTTTTTTGAATTCTAATAGAGTTTTCTCAATGATTTTTCTTTCATTCACTGTTGCTGACTGCCTTTCACTGTTGGCTGTTCCTCCTTTTTATAGTGTTATCTTATGGTTTCTGGGTACCATTGATTCCCCTCATTTGTTCCCCTGAGTATTAGAACCAATGTTGTGGTAGCAACATTGGTGGCTGGTCCCTTCCTCATTTCTCATAATTTTCTTCTTTTGGTGCTTCTTTCCCAAAAGTCTCTTGCTGTCTTTCCGTTCTGGGGTTGTCTTTAAAGAGTAGACTTTTGGCCTTTATTCCTTCAAGGCTTCTGAACCTCACCTTTTCAGATTCAGCTTTTGGCTCCCTTTCCCTTTGTCATTTTTCCCAAGTTAGCTGATTCCTTCCTGACAGATTGAAAGTTTCCTAGCCACTTCCCTTCATGGTTCTTCTTTCTGGGTTCCCGAGGTACAAACCCCTTGTTCATGAATTGTTGGTTCCCAAACCTTCTGATTCCTTTCTGAATCATTGGGTGGTTGATAGGGACATATCTATTCTTGTTCCTTGTATTTCTTGGCACCCTCCTTTGAGCTGTCTTAATTTAACCTTGGCTTTGCTACACGTCCTGAGGATTCCAAGCTCTTGGCAATCCCTAGGTATCCCGGCCCAGTTCTTACCACTAAGCTCCCTAGTGATTTTCTGACCTTGGCAGGCTAGGATTTTCTTCTTCCATTCGTTTCATGAGTTCTAAGGCTTACCCCTTCATGAGTTTGGGTTCCTCTTTAAAACCCTTAATGAATTTGGGCCTACCATCTTTTTTTCTTTATTGCGGGTTGAAGTATTTTATTACTTTCATGGATTTCAATTCTCTATGCCCTTTTTGGGCCTTGGCGCAACATTGTGAATTTTTAGACCACAACATTTAGCAACCCGAGCTCGTGGGTTGCCTACAGCCCACGTGTGAGTAGACCAGAACCTTAATTTTCGTAGGAGTTCCTTCCCCACTATCTTAATTGGCCTTAGGATCTTGCTTTTCCCGCTATTCCCAGGTATCCTTTTTTTTTTTTTTGAGTGTTGTACTTCTTTTGCACTTCTCCCTTTTACACGAAATGTGGCAGTTGAATGTTTGAGTGCAAACTTCCTCATCCACTTTTTACGTTCTCCGTAACTCCCATTAATAATTGTCAATAACTTTCTTCTTCAAAAAATTAAATTTTGGCAACTGGCACGTCTTTCTATACATCGTCTTCTCCAATTGCTCTTTGCACCATTATTGCAGTCATTTCAAACTTTCTTTTCACTTTCCAAAAATCTTTATTTCCAAACTTATTTTCTTCCTTCCAATTATTCTGTTTCTCTGTTCTTGCTTCTATATTCTTCATGCCCTTGACTTCCCTATTTCCCAATGCATTTGCCATTCCATGACTTCTTCTTCTTCACGAAAAAGGAGGGAGCACACTCCTAGTCCTTCTAAAGGTGAAAGCTCCTCTGGGTTTGCATAAGGCGAGATGTAGGAGGTTGTGGAGTGCCCAGCTTTTCCTTTATGGGATCTCTGGCACACCCCCAACCTGTTTTTTCCTTAGGTGTCTCATGGTGAGGCCCCTCTTTCCCCTCACACTTGGGTGTTTTCCAGCTAGTCTAGTTTGCCAGTTCTCCCTAGTTCCAAATCCCAGGGAGGTTTTAGATCTTTAGATTAGGCAGGGATCTCGTGAGGCGATTCCCATTTTCTTTGACTTTGTTCCGGGGAAGATCACTAGTTGGCCCGTTTGGGTGGATAAGGAGCTTTTTGATGATGAATTCATCGTTTGTCTGGAGCATGGCAGGATCCTAAAATTGGTAGCAATTTCCAAAAAACCTTGAAGGCTTTAGAGACGCCAAGGGTCTTAGACACTTGGTGCGCCGTTGGAGCCCTTCTCTTCACACCTTCTTCTTTTCTGTTGGTGAGCTTACCATCACTTTGGAGGACGTGGTCAATAACTTCCTTCTCCTAGTGTTTGGTGATGAGAATCCTTTCGATATTAGCCTTTCCAGCTAGGATCTTAAAGTGGAAGACAAAATATTCAGTCATTTTGGCTGGCGTACTGCTTCCCCCGGTGGGAAGCCGGCTAAGACGGGCAAGTGGGTCATGAACCTTTCTTGAGAGAAGGATAAGGCAATTAGGTGAACTGGGTTCTTGGTATTGTGGCTTAGTAAGTTCTTATTTAGTAAGTTCTCCAAGTACGGGGTTAAGTCTGTTTTCTTTCCTTTGGCAATTAATTTGGCTCGGGGTGCCTAGTATCCTTTAGCCCCCATGTTCTTAGGCCATGTTTACACCCAATTAGACTTTCTTCATGGAGATGAAGTTGAAGGCGATTCTTGCTATGCTATTACTTCGTCCCTTCACTGCACCATTCTCCAGGTGTTCATGTGGGACCGTTCTTCTATCACCTTGGCGAAGTGTAGGAGTTTGAAGTTTCTAAAGGATAAGTTCCAAGGATCCCCAAATGTGATTAAGGGTCTGTGTGGCAATTCCATTGATAGCCATCCCATCATGTTTTGTTGGGCCAACTTGAAAGGTGGTAGCCTCAATTTGGTAGAGTTGTTTGATTAAAGAGGGCACCTAAGTTGGCGTTCTCCTCGAGAGTTCAGTCCTGGGTTCGCCTGTGACTCTGCGTTAGCTTCTTTCCTTAGCTCCCCGAGCAATACTTTTGATCTGCGTAGGGGGGATGTAGGTAGCTTGACGTATTTGGCTTGTACCAGTCCCTTATGGCTTTTAGTGCCCTCCTCGAGTGGTCCCAGGTACACTCACTACTCAGCTCACCGAGTCCTTAGGAAGTTTGGTTTTGACCAGGACATCCCACCAGTGTTTAAGGAGGTAGGGCCTTCTCTAGATCCGTTTATGAGGTCTAATGTTTTTCCTATTGGTCACGGAGGAGCCCTTAATTTGTAGTGTCAAACTCCCAGATGGGAGTCTTTGGTTCCAATGGCTTCACTGGCTATTGGAGGAGAGTTCAGAAATCCTTCTCAAATTTTGTTGGTTCTGCTAAGATTGCAAGGGTTCCCAATTTTGGTCTTTTCTCTACTCCTACTTTCAACAAATGTTTAGCCCTTCTTACTGTTGGCATTGTTTATGTTGCAATAAGTAGCAAGATAGGATTTACGGAGTGGCATGCTGCTATGGGTGGTTGGGTATGTTATGCAAATGATTTCTTTGAGGCTTGGTCAGGATGTGACCTTATCGTAAGTGCCTTTTCTGGTGTGCCTATCAAGAGAGGGGTAATGGAGGCAATCGGTGTTGTAACCCGTAGGTAAAGATAAGGAGAAGAAAATCAAATAGGAATTAATTAGTAGAGTTAAGCTTGAAGAAAGCGCTGAGGGTGCTGAGATTGGCCCTGAGACTAAGAAAACGAAGATTGCTAAATCCCATAAACAGTTAGTCATTTTTGAGGAACCTGAGAGAGTGGACCCCTCTTTGGTTGGAAAGGAAGTTGGCCACCCTTTAATCACAAAGATTCGAATGAAAACTAAGGTAGAGTCTTCTATCTTAGGTTCCTATGAGTTTTTCGGCCCAAGGTTCTTTGGGGTCTTTTGATTTTATACCCTAGTCTCCCTTAGGGCCCTCTGGGCGTACCCGTAGTAGGCAAAAGACCATTGAAGAACCTGTAGAGAGAGAGAGAGAAGGGCAAGACTTCTTTCCTTTTTTTTTTTTTGACATCTGCCCATACTAGTTCATTGATCCTGTTGTGTTTTTTTTTTTTAACCGATGAATGGCCACTCCTCTTTTGTAGTTCAAGCGCAAGTCAGGTCTTAAGAGGGGCAAGACTCAGTCGTCTTGTGATGATGTGGTATGGTTTTCCTCCACTTGTGCTTCTTACTGCTTGCTTTCTTTCCTTTTTTGGTGCTATGTACATATGCATTTTGTGATGTCCTGCCACATACTTTTCTTTTCCTTTGGTAGGTTGAGGTACTCCCTCCCACGACTGGTGGGAGTCTAGGGAAAGAAGTGATGACAGCTCAATCTGCTGCTCCCTTAGGCATGGAAGAGGAGCCCCTTATTGGTGATGTGGCCAAGGAAGTCAAGCAGGCAGCGAAGGATGTCCAGCCCACTCTTCCTTCTCCTCCCCTGGTTGTTTAGGACCCCAAAACTTTCCAACCTCTTGGTCCTTAAGATCCCAAGCCTGTGTAGGCTTTCAGTCCTAGCAAGACTGTGCTACTTGAGCCCACAACTGAGCTTGTGTTGGGCAAAGAGTCCTTGAGGGGTGCGTCTTCATCCATACAAGTAGGTGAGCCTCATCCATTCTTTATTAATGTTCATTCTTATCTCCCTTATGCTTTCTTCCTGAGAGTTCTTGTTTTCTTTTCCTCTTTCAAGTTAAACCAGCACTCAATCTGCTCCTAAGGCCACCCCTTATTTGGAGTTAGAGGGTTCTAAAGGTGCGTACAGCTCACCATCATTATACCTCCCCCTTCCCCCCCCCATTTTTTGGTTCACATCTTTCCCCCCTCTCTTCCATACTTCTCCCTTGCCATTTCCTTCTATGGCAAAGCCCCTAGTATCCTTCCCTTCCTTTAGCAATTTTGCCAAAGTTTCCTCACCTTTTCTCCAACGTGCTGTGTGTTCTTTCACAGAGTCTTCCGGGAAGTCAGAGGGGAAAGAGGAGGAGGCTCTGCCAAAGGGAGTTGATACTGGTTCTTTAGCTTTCTCTCACTTTCCCTACTTTATATATTTTCTTTTCTTCTTTTCTCCTTTTGACTTTGTTTGCTTCTGCCAGTGCAAACATAGGTGCTAAGGATCTTAAACCCATAGGTACTGAGGTAGTTATGGAACCTGCTTCCAATGTCCCAGTTGTTGAAGCTCAGGCAGGGATTCCCCAAACCATCTAAAGGGTCGAGAGTTCTCTAATTCCTGAGAGTGGAGACAAAATAATGGAGGAGGTTCCAGGTGTGACTGTCTCAGATTTTGGCTCAGGGCTCCCTGCTTTCTTGTCCCGTTTTGATTTCTTGGAGTTTAACAGCCTGCCTGCGAGCCATTTTCATAGTTTTAGGCCTCCTTTTGGCAACTTCTTGAGATTCTTTGTGCCCGTTGAGGGTTTGCCACTGTTGGAGGGGTTGTTCAAAGCTCATGGGGACTTCATTAGTGGGTTTAGGGGAGGTGTATTTCTGGGCAATATCCTGAAGGAGCTTTTATGTGTTGTGTTGCTCTCTCTGAGGGACCCATGTCAAAACTTGTTAGGTAAATTCAAACCTTTGCACCACAAAGTTTCATCAAGTAAACTCTAAACTTTTCTGAATGAAGTTCTTACAAGAATAAGTTCATACATATCAAAGTCATCAAATGAAAAGATAAAAAATAGTGATAGTTCATGAGTTATACAAATTAACTGACTAGAAATCAACTCTTGTTTTTCTTGCAGGAAATTAAAAGAGGAAAAATCTCCTGAACTTCAATTTTCAAAGGAAAAATCTCATAACAAAAATTCAAAGGATAAATCTCCTAAATCTCTTAACTCTTCAAAGGATAATTCTCCAAAACAAAGTTAAAAAAAAGAAAAATTTCCAGAACAAATCTTTAAAGGAAAAATCTCCTGAACAAATCTTTAAAGGAAAAATCTCCATGAACAAATCTTCAAAGGAAAAATCTCCTGAACAAATCTTTAAAGGAAAAATCTCCATGAACAAATCTTCAAAAGACAAATCTCCATGAACAAATCTTCAAAGGACAAATCTCCTGAAAAAATCTTTAAAGGACAAATCTCTTGAGCAAATCTTCAAAGGATAGATCTCCAGGATAAATCTTTAAATGAAAAATTTCCTGAACAAATCTTCAAAGGAAAAATCTCCTAAACAAATCTTCAAAGGAAAAATCTTCAAAGGAAAAATCTCTTAAACAAATCTTCAAAGGAAAAATCTCTTATACAAATCTTTAAAAGGAAAAATCTTCTGAGCAAATCTTCAAAGGACAAATCTCTTGAATAAATCTATAATGGACAAATCTCCTTAAACACATCTTCAAATGATAGATCTCTTGAATAAATCTTCAAAGGAAAAATCTCCATGAACAATTCTTCAAAGGAAAAAATATCCTGAACAATTTTTCAAAGGAAAAACCTTCTGAACAAATCTTCAAAGGACAAATCTCCCTGAACAAATCTTCAAGAACAATTCCAGAACAAAGTAGAGGAGGACCTTAGATCGATATTTCAACAATCTCAAATTGAAGTAGAGGAGGACCTTTGATCGACATCTCAACAATTCCAGATCAAAGTAGATGAAGACCTTTGATCGTCATTCAATTCCAGATCAAAGTAGAAGAGGACCTTTGATCGTCATTCCATCCTAGATTGAAGTAGAGAAGGACCTTTGATTGACGTTTCAAAAATTCCAGATCAAAGTAGAAGAGGACCTTCGATAGTCATTCAATTTCAGATCAAAGTAAAGGAGGACCTTTGATCGACATTTCAACAATTCCAGATTAAAGTAGAAGAGGACCTTTGATTGACATTCCATTCCAGATTGAAGTAGAGGAGGATCTTTGGTCAACATTCCATCCTATTCTAGATCGAAGTAGAGGACGACCTTTGGTTGACATTCCATCCCATTCTAGATCAAAGTAGAAGAGGACCTTTGATCACCATCCCACTTTAGATCAAAGTAGAAGAAGACCTTTGATTGTCATCCCAGACAATTCCATTTTCAAGGCCAGGACAAAAAAGTACTTTGGTTACCCCAATTGCCAAGAATCATGTCCAGAGTCATCAACTACCAGCTAAGTCCAGTATTTTCATTTTTTTTGTCAAAAGATAAGGCTAGTTCTGTGTTCCAAGGTTTTAGGTTCGAGGGCTAGGTAATCTTTGAAAATTCAACCTCAATTAAATCATGGTTGCTGAAATTAGTGTATTTATTTTACAATGACATTCAATTTTCAAGCTCTATCAATGATGGGCATTTTGTAGACAGTAAATTTTGCACCCATGATTTAATCAAGGAGAATAACTCGAGTGACCATCCATGTACCTCAAAAATCATAATTGCATTACATGCATCAATTTGTTCTTGCATTACTTACACACATCATTTTGTCTTTGCATGACATGCATCATGTGATTCATTACATATCATGAAAATGATCTTGAGATTTTAACGGTCGCAACGGTGTTTCTTGTTTCTAAATCGGACCATCAGATCGAAAGATACCGCATGATCAAGTTTGCACAGTCCATATGCATTATGTCTAGGAAGAGTCGACCACACACGATTAATTTAAATTAATTCTGATTGGTCAAACAATTAAAATTAATTAAATAATTTTGTGATTGGTTGATAATTAACGTTTAAGATAGAGATGCATGCATAGGAATAAAATGGATGATTGGATAACAATAAAATTGTGGATAATCTAAACTTTATCAAGATTTATTTTAAGGGATTTATCCACAAGATAATTGTTCTTAAAAAGCCTGAATTATCTAAAACAGAGATAAAAATCATAGGCGGAGGATGAAAACATGTCTAGATACAAGGATCGACCAAAAAACCCTAGAAGAGGAGCTCAAATGGCACTCGAACACGAAAACGCGTTCGGCCTCTAAGAGCCAATTCGGTACATTTGGAGTGTCGAATGACACTCTAAAAGTTCCAAATTGCACTAGGATGGGCTTTGGCCCAACGGCCTTCGCGTGACGATAATGCACACCATTTTCGACCTTTTCGCAAAAGGATGCGTTCGGATTCAAACCCTAATCATCCGTACCTATTTTTTAGAGTCCTCTAACCTCCATCAATAAAGGCTAAACCTCATAATTCATCACCTTTTTATCTACGCTATGGGAGGCATACGTTTTAGGCTCTCAACTTGCCCATATTTTTTGATCCCTTCTCTGAGTGTTGCTGCTTCAATTAGGATTTTTAGGTTTCAAAGAGAATTGCATAAATTTCTTTGAACCCTAAAACATCCTCTCAAGAACAAAAAGGGCTCATGCAAGAGGTTGTTTCTTAACCCTTTTTCTTATTATGTGATGATGCATGTTATATCTCTTTCTTTTTCAAATAGTCATAATATGGATTGTTGTTGTTTTTTTTTATGTGATTGTTATAATCTCTTTCTTGAATGTCAAAATTTGCTTGTAAATAATTCTTTTTATTAAAATAAAACATATCTGTATCTTTTCTAGATGTAGATCTGATTTTTTCTCAATATAAAAACAGAGCTGCACCTTTCTAGATGTAGATTTGAATTTTTCTCAATATAAAAACAGATCTACATTTTTTTAGATGTAGATTTGAATTTTTCTCAATATAAAATCAGATCTGCGTCTTTTCTAGATGTAGATCTGAATTTTTCTCAATATAAAAACAGATCTGCATATTTTCTAGATGTAGATCTAAATTTTTCTCAAATCAAAATTGATTTGTATCTTTCTTAAGATACAAATCTGATTTTTTAATACATGTGATAAGGGTAGTTTTGGAAAGATATCAAACTCATTCACAATAGATGCAACTGTCGAGTTAAATAAACTCATCGACCATGCTATACATTTAATAAAGAAGACAACGCCTACACACCCAAAGCCGACGACTTTGATCTTGACCCATCAACACTTTTTCCAAGAAAACGACATTTTGAACTTGATGACTAGAACGTTCGGACAGGAGGGAGAGTTGACGGGATTAAGCTGACGGGGATAAAGAAACCCTTGATTGACTTAACGTGGCTTTGCTAGGACTCCACGCATGATTATATAAGGAAACATCTTGTGTCCTACGACTAACCCTAATTGAGAGAATCCTTATAAGGAAAGGATCCCTCAAGATACTTGCAATCATGGAGATTTTCCTTACAAGAAGAGCCTTCTACACCAAGTAACAACTGTCGACCCTACCTACTATAAAAACCTCAAACCCTTGTAAACCAAGGTACTCATAATTCACCCTAACTTTAGCATTCTAGAATTGTGAAAATTATCTAACTTGACCGTCGAAGGGTATTTGGCCGGTACCACACCGGTACTCTTCATAGGGTCTTTATCTCTTGTGTTGTGTAGGTTTTTGTATAGAGTACGTGAGGACCGTGTAGCTTACTGACAATTTTCAATATCATCAACATGCAAATTGTTGAAATAAAGAAAATGATCACGTACTACTATGTTTGTGTTTGTTTTTATTCATGATTGCATAATTTCATATTATGAGTGAAACTCTCTTCTTAAAAAACCTTTTCCACTTTTTTTTTTAGTATTATAAAAAAAAGCATATAAAAAACAAATCTGATTTTTTTATGCCAAAATCATTTTTCTTCTAATCATAAAAATAGAGCTGATTTTTTTAAAAATAAAATAGAGGATACATTCATAAATGGTTTATGTAATTAGTTTATTTCACATGTTCAACATATCATACATAGCATGCATAAAATGGTACATTGGTCACAAGAGTCTAGAAGACTAGACTCTGTCTGGGCGGAATGGGTGCCTAACACATTCCCATTTCGTAACCTAGCCTCCAGATTTAGATATTTGGCTAAGTAGATCTAGTCTTGTTTTTATTTATTTTGGGTAGATTGTAACTATGACAAGAAACCATGTATATTTGGTAGTTTGTAACAAGGACCCAAAGCCATGTAATTTTTAAAATTGTTTTTAATTATGTATTTTATTATTCAATCAATGAGAAGAATAATTCAGTCATGTATTTGGTATTTATTTTTTCTTATGTTTTTATAGTAAAAAAAAATAAGTGGCAACTCCACACTACTTACCCAAAAAGAAAGGTGCCCTAAAAAGCACTCCAAAAATCTCTCTTTTTTGAGAGGCAATTTCTCGGTCTCTCACACTGAGCAAGGTGCCCGACTGTGGGGGAATCCTTTTCCGCCTCCTTTGGGAGTAATAGAAGTCATCCATGCTTATTCAAGGGGTACGTTAGTGACCTGGAGGAAAAGGGGTACTAACTATGGTCCCAATGGAGAGTAGTCAGGACAGGCAGCCATCCAAGAGGAGGTTAAAGTATACTTGGGAGCCCATTGCCTTTGATGATGATGATCTAGACGGAACGACCCAACCAGATGATGACGCGTTGGTGGTAATAGCCCTAATAAGTGGTTTTATAGTGAAGAGGGTGTTAGTAGACCAAGGAAGTGGCGCTGGAGTGATGTATCTTGATCTATTTAGGGAGCTATTTAAGGGGCTTGGTTTGAAGAATGAAGATTTGTCTAAGTACGATACACCTTTGGTTGGTTTTGATGGTTGGATGGTGGTCCTTGAGGGGCGGATTTCGCTCCCCATGAACATGGAAGGCAAAGAAGTGATGGTGACCTTTATAGTGGTCAATTCATTCTCATCGTATATGTAAATACTTGAAAGTCCATGGATTCATGCAATGGAAGCAGTTTCGTCTACATTGCATGTTAAGGTCAAATTCTATACTGAGCACGGTATTACTAAAGTAAGGGGAAACCAATAAGTGGCTAGACAATGCTTGGTAGCCACTGTTAATTGGGAGATTAAGCAGAAGGAGTTTGCTAAGGAGGCCCCTTTATAGCAATTACAGGAACCTAGGGGGAAAAGGGGTCTAGTTGTGCCAAGGAGTTGATAAGGGGGAGTATTTTGCCAGATGAGAATAAAAGTTTTTAAGTAGGAGCAGGAATGTCTAAGGAAGATAGGGTGAAAATGTTGTTGTTGCTTGTACAAAATGTAGATGTATTTGCTTAGAGCCTTTATGAAGTACTTGGGGTAGATCCAGAGTTTATAGTGCATAGGCTTAATGTAGATCCACTCTTTCCACCCAAGAAACCGAAGTCGAGGAGGTCGGTTAAAGAGCACGTTAAAGCCGTCAAGCAGGAAGTGAAGAGGTTAAAAGAAGTACGGGCAATAAAGGAGGTTTTCTTTCCAGAATGGTTAGCAAATACTGTGGTGGTGAGAAAAAGAACGGAAAATGGAGGGTATGCATGGACTTTACTAGAGATTGATCAGGTCGGTAAAGTCCTGGTTGGTTGTGAATTAGGTGCGGGGAAGCTTCAAAGCCAAAGATTCCTGGATGATCAATCATTTATAGTTGGTAAAGTAGACTATGAAGCAGTTTCAGGAAGTGAAAGTCGTTCAAATTTCTCGGGGACAGAATCGACATGCTGATTCTTTGGCCACCTTGGTGTCATCACTAAATGAGGAAGTACCATGGTTGATCAGAGTGAAGGTGGTGAAAGAACCTAGCATTGATACAAGGGTGAGAATCTTGGTGGTGGCAATGTCCGAACCTTGCTATGTGGATCCAATCATTGATTTTTTGGCCAAGGATCGAGTGCTAGCTGATGGAAAAGAAGCAAACAAGGTACGCCGAATTGCTGCTCGGTATTGGTTGTCGACGGACCGTATTTTGTACCGAAGGTCTTTCAAGGGACCGTTTCTACAATGCTTGCAACCAAGCAAGGTTGATGAGCTCTTAACCGAGGTCCACGAGGGGATCTGCAGTAGTCATGTTGGGGATGCTCATTGGCCCACCGTGTAATGACCCAGGGATTTTGGTGGCCATGGATGCATAAGGACGCTGCCGAATATGTTCGAAAGTGTAAGTAGTGTTAAAAGCATGCCCATTTGATACATCAACCAGCCGGGAGTATGAATCCGATCAGTGGCCCATGGCCTTTCGCACGTAAGGGCTAGATATTATTGGTCCGTTTCCTTGGGCTACAGGAAACCGCAGATTTGTTCTGATCACCGTGGATTACTTCACTAAGTGGGTGGAGGAAAAAGCGTTAGCCAACATCCAGGATGTAGATGTTAAGAAGTTTGTATAGAAAATTATAGTAATGAGATTCGGAGTCCCAGAGTCCTTGGTATCTGGCAATGGGTTGCAATTTGACAGTAAAGCCTTCCGCAAGTTTTGTAGTGATCTCGGTATTAAGAACAGGTATTCAACCCCGGCATATCCACATAGCAATGGTTAGGCCGAGGCTGTGAACAAAGCAATTATGAATGGGTTAAAGAAAAGATTAGAGGGCATTAAGGGGATGTGGGCCGAGGAGTTGCTGAAAGGCTTATGGGCCTACAAAACAACCCCTGAAGATCTACGGGAGAAACTCCTTTTTCGCTGATGTACGGCGGGGAAGCGATAATACCAGCTGAAATAAGCCTTTGTAGTGCTCAAGTTTCAAGATTTGTCCTTGCCTAGAATGAAGAGCTGAAGGAAAAACAGTTAGACTCGCTAGAAGAACACCGTAAGTTAGCAACCATAAGGTTGACCAATTATCAACAGAAGCTTGCTCGTTGATATAACCAAGATGTTAAGAGTAGGGAGTTCAGTGTCAGAGACTTAGTGTTGTGGAAAGTAGTGGGGAATGCTCGAGATACCAACGTAGGAAAGTTAGGTCCAAATTAGGAAGGCCCCTATAGGGTTACCTCTATTGCAGGAGTTGGATACTATTACTTGGAAGAAATGGACGAAAGGCCATTACCCTGATCGTGGAATGTTCAAAATCTAAGAAGATTTTACCATTAATTATAGGAGTTAATAGTTATGTACAACTGCTGTGCAGAAGAACAATGTTTGTGCATGCAATATACATAAGAGCTTTATTTTATCTAAGGACAGAAGTCTGTTCTCGGTTCGATCCCTATCACCGAATAGGTGGAAACCTAAGCTTTATTATATCTAAGGACAGAAGCTTGTCCTTGGTTCGGTCCTGGTCAATGAGCACGTGGAAACGTAAGCTTTATTTTATCTAAGGACAAAAGCCTATTCTCAGTTCAATCCCTATCACTGAACAAGTGGAAACCCAAGCTTTATTTTATCTAAGGACATAATCCTGTCCTCAGTTCTATCCCGATCAATGAGCAGATGGAAACCTAAGCTTTATTTTATCTAATGACAGAAGCCTGGTCTCGGTTCGATCCCTATCACCAAATAGGTGGAAACTTAAGTTTTATCTTATCTAAGGATAGGAGCCTGTTCTTGGTTCGATCCCTATCATGGAACAGGTGGAAACCTTATTCCTATTTTATTTAAGGACATAAGCCTGTTCTTAGTTCGATCCCTATCACCAAACATGTGGAAACCTTATTCCTATTTTATATAATGATAGAAGCCTATGCACGGTTAATATCACCGAACATGTGAAAACCCTACTTCTATTCTATCTAAGGACAACTTGAAATCTTCCCTATTTCACTAAAGAACAAAAGCCTTTGACCAGTTTTGAAGTGCACATTATTTTGGTTACATCACATTCAATGAGCAAAGTAAAAAATGTAGCAGAATGATTTAACTCTAACAAGGGCAATACTAATAAAAATTGTTCACAGATTTAAATAAAAATTGATGTCTTGTCTACCTATCCCGGAGACTTAATAAACTAAAGTAAAAAGAAAGTCTTGACACCACATCTCGGTGACAATAGGTAGTCAAAGAAAATATAATAAAGAAAGCGCTTGCAAAATCAAGGGGAAATTTAAATGATTTCTCACTTTCAAGCCATTAGGTCCTCGGGTTGGGATGGAACGGTATTTACAGTAGGCTGAGCGGGAACCTCCAGGGTAGGCTGGGTAGCAGGGTCTGGAAATGGAGATGAAGCTATCTGTGGCATGCCATCTAGGTTGCTGGTAATCTCAAGGTCAAACAACTCCACGTGGGAGTCAATCTCTTCCACCAACTCCCTCATGCTCGGAGTGTCCTTTTCTTCTTCGGTATTTGTAGGATTTTGAACAAGGGGGGGGGGGGGGAGGCTCTGGGAAGGGTATTTGCTTGGGATTCCTTAGCGGGGAATCATCGGGTGCCCCCATCACTTGTAATGTAGCCACCCACCCTTCGCTTAACCCATGTCGCTGTGCTTGGTAGACAATTGGTTCCACGGAATTCTCAGCTTCTATGAAGCCTACATTATACCACTTGTCTTCATAGGCTTCTAGAGCCATCTTTAGCTCAGTAATCTTATTGGATTGAGCCAAATTTAGACTCTCTGCTTCTGCCAGCTTGAGCTCCATTCCCCAGAGCTTCACATCCATCTCGGTCAGCCTCTTCTTTGCTAGTATCTGGGCCCGCTCATACTCTTGCACTCTTTTCTCGGCATCCTCTACAGCCTTACCCTATCTTTTGCAGTGGCCTTAGCAACATCTTTCAGGGCTTTTTCTCGGTCACCATCCTCGGCAGCCTCTTTTAATCGGTCTTTAATTACATATGCCAATTGTGCTGCCTGATACCACAATAACAGCAAACATAAGATAATATATATTTATTAGAAAAAGAACAAAGTGTATTACCACTATTGTATGCCACTGCAACCGGGTAGCTAAAGATTCATCGGTACCACCCAAGAAAAAATGCACGTCCTTAGGGAGTTGAAGTCCTTGCCCCAGACTTCAGGCAACCCGACCACCCTCCCTTTAAGCCTAGCTTCTAACACTGGCTGTCACAGGAAGAGGCTCATTCCTAAGCCTGAAGATGGTTTGCCACCCCATAGTTGGGTGAGAGGAGGACGCCACATTGGACTCGACCTGTGTGGTTGGGTGGGAGCCACCAGTGGGTTCCTAGATGACTATACCACCCGATGCCCAGGCTAGGGGAGTTTTCGGGTGAGCATCCCCCAAGACTCTTGGTGATTGGTCCGCTGTGCACTACCTTTGCAGAGTGCAGGCAACTGGAGGATGCTGATTTCTGCCTTGGGTTTGTTATTGTTGTGCCGCCGGGCGTGCACCGGGTATAAACCGGTCAATAGTCATTGTCCTTTTGGTGACCATGTTGCTTTCTTGTTCAGCTTCCACTTCTGAGGAGCTGACTGACTCCGCTTCTTGTTCGGATGGCTGAACTTGGACCTGTGGCTCTTTAACAGGCCTGTGAATAGCATGACCTTGGAAGATGGAATTTGCTGAAGCGTCCCTCACCGGTACAAGAGACTCTGACCTAACTAGCCTGGGGCCGAGGTCCCGAGCTTCCCCTACTGTCAGGTTAGGAGGAAGAAAGTTTGGATGCCACACATCAATATATGACAATAAGGGGTTGTCCACCAATAGGGCTTGTTCGAAAGGTTGCTAGGTAGAGTAAACTGGGTTGCAACCAAGTATGAGATGAGACGCCCAGATATGCCCACCAAAGTTGACGAAAATCTCTGATAGAAGCACAAAATTCAGATCTCTCACGTGCACAACCTTGATGCCCGACTTAAACCTTTTGCCTTCTGCGTTAAAATAAGGCAAAAGCTGGTTAATGCATGTTTCAACAAAAATAAAGACGAGTAAAACACACTATATTGTAAACAAAGTTAAACATGCACGGTATTGACCAACGTCACAGGGTGAAGTTGGGCAGGTGAGCTTGTTGGCATGCCGATTGCCACTTACCTGGACATATTCTCCTGTCAGGTTTCTGTTAGAGTCGAGAAGGCGCGATATGAGCCGTACTCATACATCCCTAACTTTTAGGTAGTAGTCAGATCTAATGTTACCACATAAACCATACATAAAGTTTATATCTTGGTGGTTTAGTTGTAGCCTGTACAATTGGTTTAACCGGTTGACACAACTCACTACTTGGTAAAAATTAGGGAGGTGGTCAGGACATAAACCATAAAATCTAAGGGTACTAAGTATTAGGGGGTCTACGAGAAATCTAACCCCTCCCTCTAAAATAGCCATTAAGGGAAAAAAAAAGCACTACATGAGGGCGTTGTTGAAGAGAGATATCACCCTCCTGACAATAAGCAACCTCTACATCCATAGGAATATCATAAATTGCCTTAAAGTTAGCTAAAGACGTCTCGGTGTTAAGAAGATGTGTGAAACCAATCCCTAACTTTAGAGTGATAAAGAGAAACTGGAAAAAGAGAAGGAATGAATGAAGAAACTTACTGTGGGCTCTAGGAATTAGTGATCTTGGTTGGAGGATGTATGCACTGAATAATGTGCTCCGCAGAGAGAAAGTTGAAGGAGTAAGGACGGAAAAAGTAGTATAAAGAATCAAAAGGTACTACTTTTAAGGGGAAAGCATTTAATGAAAGAGAAGTGGGAAAATCTTTTTAAATTCTTTTTGTAACTCCCATATGTGTGGCCTTAATTCATGAATCGTCAGATCATGATTGCGGTTAGACTTGACAAGCTGTCATAACGCTCCTTTTAAGAGAGCATTAATAACCGTCATGTCCATTTAATGACTGACGATTAAGCTTCCCGAGGAACCTCCAGTATTTTCAAGGCATCCTTGATTCATTCTCGGTAGCTGGACACAAATCAATGGGGGGCTATTGTACAACATATGGCTCCAAGCCCATTGGGCCTTGGCTCGAACACTCCCAAAACATTTTCAAGTAAGTCTAATGGTAAGCCCTTTTTAGCTAAGTGAATGTTCGGTAAGCCCATACTGATCAAGTATGAATTGGTCAGGGTGTACTTATTCAGAGTTGCCTGTAATCTCAGTAGCTCGATAATGCCTTGGGAAATATCACTGCTGAGCAACCTTTTGGAGGCTGGAACCAGTTCCAATGCCATTATTATTGTTTCCAATGTGGTATATTCCTTGTCAAGAATAATAAAATCGAGTCCCACCCACATGAGTGAAACTTAAGCGTAATCATGAACACTTCACCAACCTCAAGCTATAAATAGGGGAATTGAGTAGAATAAGGGTTGGTGATTTGGAGTTTGAAAATAGAGAGTGAAAGAGAGAGAAAGCATTGTCCATAGAGAGAGAGAAGGGGTCTTAAAGGGGTGAGGGGAGAAATTTGTGAGGGCAAAAGAGTTGCAGTTAAGATACCCAGTAAGGAGCTACCTGTAGTAGGAAATTCAAGACCCACTCTATATAAATTGTGAGCCCAACATTAGGCCCAATCTAGTGAGGAAAATTGGGCACGCACAACATCTTACGCAATAAAAAAAAATGTTGCAAGTGTAATCCAACCTATAGAGAAAGTTTGACACAAAATTTCCTACAGATCAGATTGCTTGCTACAGTCAACCACCCCAACACATTTCCCCCTCACAACCAAGAATTATAAAGGAGAAAGGACAAGGAAGATAGACTGAAGTAAACCACATCTATATAATATTTAAAAGTTGAAACGTTGAATTTAGTGTTACTAGGTTTCTGTTGAGTCACATTAGTGTAGCATTTTGGTTCATTTTAGTCCATTCCATCCATTCAGTTCGTTTGGTCCATTTTGGTCTACTTTGATACATTCAGTCCATTTCATCTAATTTAGTGATGCTTGAGAGTTTATGTAGAAAGAGAAGCTGTTTCATTGACAATTATGTCAATCTCAGCATAATGTTAGTAAGTTCTTGATAAAATTACATTTTTTTTTTGTTATTAAAGTCTTGATTAAATTATTTTATTGGCTTAAATGTACTTTTAGTCCCTACATTTTGGCTTTTTTCCATTTTGGTCCCTACATTTTTATTTCACCACTTTTAGTCCCTAAACCAATTAAGTTGTCTTATTTTAGTCATTTCCGTTAGTCAACAGCCAGAAATAACAAAAGTGACTAACGGAAGGATTAAAATATTATTAAAATTTTACTGTAGCACTCATTAGATTTTTAACATATTTAAAATTGAAAAAAAACAAAATTAAAATCCAAAAATATATCAAGTTCTATGTTCAACAAGAACACCAAATAATACAAACCCAGATTTTAAACATAAGAACACATGCCCAGATTTTCTTGCATTTTCTTGTCAACCAAACACAAACACAAATCGATCTCCAGCAAGAACACAAACACAAACCTAGTAGCAGATCTTCTCAAATTTTCTCAAACCACAAAACCTAGATATATGAAATCACAACTGAAATCCAGATTTTCTCATCTTTCAATCAACAATGAAACCTCCAGCAAATAAAATTGATAAACCCAAAAACCAAATTCATAAACCCAGAAAATTCAGCATAAAAACACCATAAAAAAAAAAAAAAAAATCATAACTTCAATGTCCCTTTCGCCCTTTTCTCCCTTTCCGATTGGACTGCTAAACACAAGCTCAAACAGAAACCTGACATACCTAACAAAAAACAAATCTAGCCACTATATATACAACAATAAAACCAAACCAACTCAAATTTACAAGCTCTTCAGTAAGAACAGAACAAAGAATTTTCCATAAACAACCAGAACCAGAACCGCTCCAAGAACCCTTCCAATTCCGTCTTCAACTTCTCTAATGACGACTCCTTCCCTTCCTCTAACTCCCCCAATGACGACTCCTTCAGTCTCGTTTGGCCCCAAGTGGAGGTTCCAGCAATAGCGCCAGCTCCCTCAGTCCCAACCTAAACCTAGCCCTCTTCTTCATGCTCAGATGGTTGCTCCACCTCGATGACCCACATGTTTTCAGATGGGTTCTTGACTCAAAACCTTATAGGTTTCGAGCAACTAGGTTCAATTGGGCTAAACCAACTAACCCCATCTCAGATCCACTAGATCCAAACCCAGATCCACCTCTAGAACCAACACTTTTACCCACAAAATCAACAGCCACAACTTCCAAAACCTTCATCACCATGGCTCTTACGTTGGTAGTGATTTCGGTGAGTACTAGCCTCTCTATTCCTCGGTGGACGCTAAGCTCCAAGCCATTTGTGAAAGCTTGGCTAATGCACCTCTGAAGACAGAGAAGCAGAGTAAGAATTTGAAGACAGCTGAAATCGAAGCTGAGCTGAAGAAGAAGAAGAAACAAGAGGAGGAAGTGGTGGTGGAGTCACCATGTTTTCTTTTTCATCTTCTTCATGCTTGACCAGATCCCCTTCTGCACCTTCTGTTCTTGTTATTATGTTGTGGTGTGTTCTTTTTTTTTTTTTTTTTATAATTATTAACACATATTTTTTCTTTTGTTAAATTTGAAAAAAAAAATTTTAAATTATAATATGAAGTGGCATGCTACAGTAAAATTTTAATAATATTTTAATCCTTTCGTTAGCCACTTCTGTTATTTCCGGCTATTAACTAACAGAAAGGATTAAAATAACATGCGTTAATTGGTTTAGGGACTAAAAGTGGTGAAATAAAAATGTAGGGACCAAAATGGAAAAAATCCAAAATGTAGGGACTAAAAGTGTATTTACGCCTATTTTATTTCTCAAAAAAAAAAAGTCTTGATTTTTTTTTTCTAATATAAGTGATGGATTTATTTAAATCTGCTTTCTCTTCAAGACCTATAGATGATGAACTATTTGTAAGGAGAACTAGATATAAATTCTAACCTCATATTGCATTACTTA
This sequence comes from Castanea mollissima, assembly GCA_014183005.1. NCBI lineage: Eukaryota > Viridiplantae > Streptophyta > Magnoliopsida > Fagales > Fagaceae > Castanea > Castanea mollissima. The sequence goes on from JACAVU010000008.1 coordinate 12,577,428, forward strand.
AAAAATATCTCGCCTTATATAATAATTTAATATAAATTGCATTATGCTTCTTTGAAAAGAAAACTTACAAGATTTAAAAGACTTTCAAATAACAAATCTAGATAGTTTAATTTACACAAATTAATATATTGTGTCAACTATATTTTGTTAGAAAATAATCACGCCATTTTAAGAAGAATTTGAGACTAACACTTAGTTGTTCTAAATTTAATTTATTATTTTCATTTTTCACTAAACCAAAAAAAAAAACATCAAATCATCGTCACATATGTCTGTCACTAGTAATCTTTTAAAAGCCGGCAGAAAATCAGAAAAGCATTTTCCAAACTCCCAGTAAATGCAGATACATCACAGCAAGCAGCAACAACATCATGGTTTTGCTTCCGTTCATGATTAGCACAGAATTCATCAGAACACGTGAATGATGTCATAGGAAAATCTTCTTATGTCAAGGAAAGTAGTAAGAATTTAAAAAAAAAAAAAAAAAAAAAAACTGACCAAAAAAATGAGAAACATGTAGAAAACCCCCCATGCTATCACTTTGTTTCAAAGGCAATGATAGAAATGACGAATAAAGGGTGCTCTCCAGATGCAGTGAGCTATACGAATGTAGTGTCAGGGTTGTGCAAGTGCAAGCATGGTAAGGTGAAGGAAGCGAGGAATCTCTTCTTATGAGGATTGAACCCAACACGGCAGTGTATAGTGCATTGATAAATGGGGCTTGCAGAGAATACAAGTTTGAGGACGCATTTGGGTTGTTATCTGAGACGGTGGATAAGGAGTTGATGCTAATGTCATCACATACTCGCAGTTGCGGTTCAGGAATTTTTTTCAAGACTTAAATTAAACAAAATTTAATAGAAAAAAAAACTTAAATATTTTGACTTCACATAAGAAAAAAACCAAGCACAAATACATAATATTCAAGTTTAAATCGATACAATATTCCACTAATTTCTTTTCTAGGGAAATTATGGCCAAGAGGTTGAAAAAAGCCTTTTTGTAAATATACTATTTTTATTTCATCATGATCATTAATATGAAAAGATAAGACATTTTCTCATAGTCTAGGATCTAAAAGAAGATTATTCAAGTCAATGTGAATTTGTTTAGAAAATGAATCTTGCAATATAAGTGATATCCTTATAAGAAAGTAGGTGGTTGTATGAGGCTAAGCTTTTGAACACATTGATTACACAAAAAAAAAAAATTCCCTTTCATCACATTAATAAAGAAAACTTTTTATTCTTATATAGGACCACAAAGTAGTTGAAAATCAGTGAAATCAGTAACACATAGCTACAATAGTATTCTAGTAAGCTTTAGACAAATGAGATTTGGCAATACGACCATCAGCTCCCTTTGGATAGAAACCCCCAGGTTTGCGCTCATCGCCACTCCCATATACAATCCTCAATATCTCCTCGGGAGTTCTGTCATATGCAACTGAGTATTTGTCCCCAGCAAGCACATTGCCTGTAATGAATCCCTCAGCGCCCTCATCCTTAGGAACCACAAGGCCTTCATCTTTTACGCCTGCATTTCCTAGCTTATCCCTGAGCTGTGAAAAGCGGCTTGTAAACTCTGCAACAGTTTTCCCATATGGCCTAACCTTGATATTTTTGTACTTATATAGCAATGCACGAATAACTGCATCTTGGCCTGATTCCACACCCAAAAGGCCAGCAACAAGCTGAACATTCACACGCATGAATCATTATTATTATATAGCATTATTAGTCAATAATGAGTTAAATGCACGTAAAGGTTCAACAAAATACGGTAATCTCTCTTTGTTGCATTTTTTCTCCCCAAAATATGGAATGATAGATTTTAATAGGCTTTATTATGATTGTGTTTGTACATAAAAAAATTACTAGTTCTACTATTTAAAGAAAATATGCAGTGATAATATTTTAATGGATGACGTAAATATATGAGGTTTTATAGAGATTCTTCATTGAATTTTTTAAAAAAAGATAAGACAAATAATGTGGAAAAATGTTAGATTTTAAAAGCTTACGTGGTAAAATAAATGAAGTTAATAGAAAGTTAAAAGATTTTTATTTTATATATATATAAAGTACTACCATTTTTATTATAAAGATTGTATAAACTAACTAAACGAACTGTAAATATGATTGGTACTACTTCAAAATATGATAAATAAATATTTAAATTACTTTTTTTTGTTATTATTAACATATCAATTTATAAAGTTTATATAGTAAAATTTGTATTATCTTAAACATCACTCATTTGTAACATTCATTCTTTTCAAGAAAAAAAAAATTATATGGATAAAGTTGATTGTCAAATTTGAGGCTTACCCTCTTAGACCTAGGATCTTGGAGTTTGGCGCTTGCTCCAACATACCCCGTGAGCCCAACATAGGGAATAAGATAAGATGCAAGGAGAAAGTTAAGGCCATTTCTGTAAGGGTCAAAATAGGGGACCATTTTGTTTCAAATGCGCTATCCACCACCTTAGCAAATGATTCAGCACTCAAATTCAACAATGGCCTTGGGAATCCTTTAACTGTACTTTGAATTGCCCTGCATCAAGAAGCATGTATCGCCATTAGCACTTTGGTAGCTAGGGATGCAATAATTGCTACAAAACCGATTTAAAAGAATGTAAAATGATTAAATATTACTTATTTTATGACAAAAGTTTACAAACTGAATTGATAATGTCAAAAACTGTGATATATTTAACATTAGTATGAAAGAAAATAAATATTAGACATAGAACCTTAGGTGTCCAACTTCTTGGAGAGCAAACTGCTTAATGACATCTCTAGTAAAGGGTCCTAGATTGCACGTTTACCGCCGATGGGTGTTGGACCTCCCAAGGTTAAATTGGTGCAAATTTATCCAGGCCATAACCCAAAGCGCCATACAAGAAGAATTCAGCTTCAAGGTACTCTAAGTTTAGAGGAAATTCCAAAAGATCAACATCACCTCTGGGAGTGAGGAATTAGATTTTGTGATTTCAGAAGAATAAGATTTTGGAAGGTGGAAGAGGTAAGTAATGCAATTGTAGTGACAATGAAGCAGCTAGAGACATCATGTCTTGACTTCTATCTTTGCAAGTGATGTGTGTTTGATTGACCCTATAATTTGTCAGTCTTATATATAGTTTCTAGTTGGCACAGGATATTGGTATGGTTTCATTGGTGAATGTAATTAAAATTGGTAAGTTGATAAAGGCAAAACACTATAAGTAAATTTGATTTTTGGGCAATTACTAATTGTCTCAAAGAAAATTGCTTTAAAATTATAATTATAATTATAATTTTGGATTATTTCTTGTCATGAAAATGTCCCAAAATCATGCCTGGATACATAATTATCATTTATAATATTTCTTATCATGAAAATGTCCCAAAATTGCTTCTGGATATATTTTCAAGCATATAAATTAAGGATCTTATCGGTGTTGATATGGGATAAATGAAAAGGGGAAAACACAACAAAAATCTTGCATCTTTGTCAAAAACAGACAAAGCAAGAATGACAATCATGATTATAGAAAAAGAAAAAGAAAAAGATGAAATAGGAAAGAAAGAAATAAAGGAAAGACAATCAGGAAGAATGAGAATATATCAAAATTCATATTTATTCCCTTTCAATTTACAATTATTTTTCCCCCATATTGTCTGATTGAATTTTTGTTGGATAAGTCTCATATTAATCTAATATTTTCAAGACCTTACTATAAGGAGAAAAGATATGGTCTAACAATTTTTTTGTTAAAGAATGACAAAATTTAGCTACAAAATTTTGAGAATTCTACCATTGGATTATATCTTCTTTTATATCCTCCATGCTAACAAAATTTCAAGAAAATTAAAAATCAATAACTATGTCAGAAATAAATTATTTAAATTATTAGTTTTTGTAGTTTAAAATTATGCATAAAATATTAGTTTATAATCATATCCTAAATAATATCTAGTGGACATAAAATTTGATATGTGTATTAAGAGTGTAAAGAACATGCAATTCGATGGTTACATTTTCAAAATATCTAGTAATATTTATTTTATTGAGTAAGGTTGTAGCCTTAGACTACAACAAATTTTGTAGCTAAACTTTGTCTAACAAATTATCATAAAAATTGGGTTTTTATTTTATTTTATTTTATTTATATAAAATTGGTGAGATTTGGCTTGGGTTTTAATCTTTGCTTACACCAAAAACTGATTGATGTCTTGGTCTAAATCTCTCTCAAAAAATAAGTATATATATGATAAGGATATTTCGACCAGGAAAATTTTCTAACTCCTTTTGCCTGTCGTGTTGGCAATGTCTTTTGGGTTCCTTAGATCCTTCAAGCTTGAATCATCCTTTGGGCCAAATATACCCTTTGAGATCGGTACACCCATTGGGACAAATATACCCTTCGAGATTAATATACTCGTCGGGCTAAATATACCCTTCGGAATCAATACACTCGTTGGGACAAATATACCCTTTGGGATCAATACAGCCGTTGGGACGAATATACTTTTTGAGATCAATATACTTGTCGGGCCAAATATACCCTTCTAGGTTAATATACCTGTTGAGACAAATATACCCTTTGGGAATGTTGATGCCCATTTTTTGAACCCGTAACCAAAAAATCCATACGGAGGAAAGCCCAATGAAAAGCAAGGCCCAAAGACCCACCAAGAAGATCGAAGAGCAAGAAAGGTCCAAAGAAAGAAGTGCAAGGGAAAGCGATCTATAGCAAAACGCAGATCTGCAACAAATTACAAATTTACAACAAAATACAGATCTGTCGCAGAATACAGTTCTTCAGCAAAATGACTTCGGTAGATGAAGATAAATTGGGCCCTTTTGATCCATTCAACATTATTTGGCCCACAAAGGCCCAAATCCTTTTGTATAAAAAAGATAGGCGTGAAAACTAATATGAAGAAGCACGATGAAAAGAAATAGGGAACAACAGGAAGTGTCAACAGCAGGAATCACATGAAGGAAAGAAAAGCCAAGCCAAACCAAAGGAAATGACAAATGCAGCAGGAAACACATGAAGAAATAAGACAAAAAACACGTCGTAGAACGAAACAAAACGAATCTGCTACGGTAGAAACGGCGTGGAAACAAAAGAAGACAAAAACAGAAGATAGTGGAGCAAGCACAGAAGGGCCGGAGCACCACCAACTAGTACCTAGCCAGTACAAGGGAGGTGGGCTCACGGTCAAAGAGATTCATAGGGTGTGGTTTGGTGGCGGGGGGAAAAGGGGGTCTATATTAGGTTTCCTGCCATGACTTCTTTTGGGAATATACCTTGCTGGGATGGTATCTTACCCAAAAGAAGTAATAGATAGTTGAAACCATCTGATGCATGCCATAGAGCTAGGTAGTGAGGTACCCTAATCCTTATCCATTCAAATCTAGAGGTAGAGGTATACAACAAGAACAAACAAAAGGAAATTTTGGTGTGAAATGAGTAGTGGTGCAGCAAACATGTATTGAGCAATGACAATGGTTGGGGCAACCAATAGGTTGGTGGGTAGTCCTAAAGGGATGCCCACAACAAATCAAAAATAGTTGGTGAAGCCCTAGGGGTAAAAGGGAGAAATCTCATTGAATTAGTTCACTATAAAAGAAAGAGGTAGCCATGGATGAAAAAGGGGGAGACCAAATGGAAAAGAACCTAAGGGAAAAGACCCAAGTGTGAAAAACAACCCACGACAAGATAGTAGTTAGAAATTAAGAGTAAAAAAAAGAACGGAGAGAAAGAAAGAAAGTGGTAAAAAGAAGAAAGAAAATACGGTAGGAATAGGAGTATGCATCAATGGACCATCTTTTCCCTCCCTCTTAGCAAACCCACTCTTTGAAGTCTCCAAAAGTAATTGCTAATAGCCATTTAGGCCTATTCTCCAAAATGCACAACTTTGATGGCAGAAACCTATAACAAGGTTGTTCAAGTTGTGGCTTGGGTTCCTTCTTGATTTACTTATTCTATGGGAAGATTCAATATTTGATTTTGATTGCAAATATATTTAATTTCTCTCATTATAACTTATATATACTGTATTTAGTTATTTTGCTGTAGCATATTTTTATCACGTTTGCTGCATTAGTTGTCCTATTGTGATATCTTTACTTGCTGTACTAGTTATTCTACTGTAGTACATATTTTATTATATTTACTGTGTTAGCTATTATACTAACTAAACCTTTTTTGCCGAAGTTTTCTTCTTTATTTGTTATTACGTGTTTTACTTTTGAAACAAACTAATCATTATCATGCCATAAGTATATATATACATATATCTTGTTTCTCATGTTCTGCAGAATATATTTTATAGATGTATATGTGAATACACATAAGTATATTTACGAATATATGTATATATTTGAGAATATGCTAACCCATGTAAGCTAACATTTGCTTGATTGGTATTTTCTTTGGGTTTTAGATTTGTTTATGTGTAAGAAGTTGAAAAATATTTCTGCAGTAAAAAATTAAGAGTAGTCATTCACATTATAGAAGGCTTTATTGCATGGCAAAAGACTTTAATGCACAGCAGATAGCTTTACTGCACAGTAAAAGGTTTTATTGCATAGCAGAAGACTTTAATGAATAGCAGAAAGCCTTATTGCACAGCAGACGGTAGAAGGCTTTAATGCACAACATATAGATTTACTGCACAACAAAAGGCTTTACTGCATAGCAGAAGGCTTTAATGCACAACATAAAGCTTTATTACACAACAAAAAGCTTTATTGCACAGTAAAAAGTTTTATTGCACAACAGACGGTTTTATTGCACAGCAGACTTGTGGCAAAAATAGAAGAAAAGTTCCTTCTACGGCAGAACTAGAGGATAAGCCCACTTTGCAGTGTCTTTCCTTGGACTTTGGACTCAATGTTTGTGCACAAATTGGCAGCGGTAGAATGGTACTTTGGAGCTCATTCTGTGGAGCACCAGACCCTTCCTTCTTAGAAAAAGCCTAGACGAAGCGTTGTCTAATAACATCAAAACGTGTGTCTAAGGTACAAGAAACGTAAAAAGAGCCCTCGACAAGGATCAATACACCTGTCGGGACAAATATACCCTTCGGGATCGATATACCCGCCTGGCCAAATATAACCTTCGAGATCAATATGCTCGTCAGGCCAAATATACCGTTCCAGATAAATATACCTGTCGAGACAAATATAACCTTCGAGATCAATATACCCGTTCGCCCAAACATACCCTTCTGGATTGATATACCTGTTGGGACAAATATACCCTTTGTAACAAATGTGTCCTTTGGGATAAAACGTTTGCTTCAAGTCTGATGATTACATGACATTGTCTATACCCTCCATCCATATTCTTCATCAGTTATGAATCTACCCATTGGGTTAACCAATACCGATGGTGGAATATACTTAGTCCCACCCCATTTGCGTACTCTCCACTCATGATTCCCTATATAGAAAGAACTTGCACACCACGTTCAAGGATCTCTCTACATATTTGTATCCTCCCAATATAGGAAATGAAGCCCTAAGATCTCGGAACATTAACTCCATCTCTTCCCTATAAGAAAAAGTCCTACGTTTATGGGATTTTGATAAACTCTACACCACAACATAAACACCAAATCTTTTCTTCTCCAAGGTATGTGAAATTTCCTAACTCTTACACTTTCAAGTTTTTGGAGATTATTCTATCATTGACTTAACTTTGAGTCTTTAGCCGGCATTCTACTGGTGCTCTCTATAGGCCTTCATCTTCACGAATCACAAGGCCTTCATCTTTTACCCTCGCATTTCCTTGCTTATTCCTGTGCTGTAACCTGTAAAAAGCGATTTGTAAACTCTGCAACAGTTTTTCGATATGCATGGTTCGACATTTGTATGTGCCTGCTCATATGCACGAATAATTGTTGCATCTTATTACACACCCAAAAAGCCTGCAACAAGTTAAACATTCACATGCATTGTATGCACGCTCAAGCAGCCAACAGAAAAAAAGTTATTATTATGCAAGAGTGTCATACCATGAGCCGGCTCAAAAAGCCATCAAATATGATCCGGTTCCAGCTATCAAAGCATGAATGGATAGAAAACCCTGCCTTTGGTATTTGCCCATTTGAAGTGCTATGACAAGAAGTAAAAGACAAACCCAGTCAATGTAAAGAGCAATTTAGTAAAAAAATATAAAATTATAAATCATTTCATACACCATATAATACCTTGTCTTAGTTCATTCTCTCTCTCTCTCTCACACCTACCTACCAATGACCTTTTATAGATTTCGCAAAAATGAGAACTTTATGCATTGGTTACTGACTTTTTTATTTTATAAAGCATAAGTTCATTAGACTAGTAGTTACATTTAATAAGAGGGGTTGTGAAAACAAAAATGTAATAGATAGCTTTCATATTAGTTTGCAAATTCTCAGCATTGAAGGTCGGTATTTCATTCCTGGCCTCGCTTGATTTCTTCTCTGCTCTAAAAAGAATAAATTTAAGGTCCAATTAGTTCAAAATAGACCGCATTGGACCAAATGAGACTATAACGGATTGAATGGCCCCATGGAAGTGGTCCAAAGTGATGCTTTAGCATTTAGATTTTATTATATAGATTACTGTATTGGGCTTCTCAAGTTAACCATGCATCATCCCCTCAAAAAAAGAAAAGAAAAAAAAAGTTAACCATGCATCTAATCTCGCCATGTTTATTTATTACCTGTTTTGTTACCCAAGGCCCAAGGATTCTAATGGACGAAGGCCTTCGTCCATAAGAATCCTTTGGCGTTGGCATGTCTTTGTTTCTATCATATTGAACATTATATTGGAACACCTTCACTACATTTATAAGTGGTGGTTCACATTAAATGAGAGTGTGAGTCCACTTTTTAGAAGCTTGAAATGCACCCAGAGGGAGAATTAGAATTGGAATGGCTTTGATAGTTAATACTAATAATTTATGTTTCCTCAAAAAAAAAAAAAAAAAAAAAAAAATTAAGGGTAAACTCTAGTGAAAAATTCTAATTAGCTCAATGGGTATAAATTTTTAAGATCAAATAAGAACCTTGGGACCACATCTTGTCTAAAACTTATTGGTGTCTAAGTATGATGTTAAAAAATAATCATTATAAAATTGATGTTATAAATTCAAATTCTTTCATATCTATAAATACATGAATAAAAATAGATATGTTGCACAAAGTCGCTCCAATAATATAGAATAGCCAAGTTGACTTAGCAGAACACCATACCATTATCAAATCTCAAATTGCACTAAGAGATTCTAGAATTTTCTTTTTTTCAAAAGACATCATACGTGAAAATGTGATGTCACGGTCACTCTCTGCCTTCCTAGTTTTCCCTCTGTGAAAACCTAGAGTAGTGGAGCTTTTCAGTCCTTGTCGCAGTGTAGGTTGCTCGTCCCCTCTATTGGCAAACCACTTAGTAGGGCTTTCTCATCTTATCACCATATAGGCAAAGACAATGGATACTCTAGAGGGGTGGATGGGTCCTTTTTGGACAGAACCCAAGCCCAAGTAGAAAACAAGGACCTTGGGCCCTTTACTTGTTGTTTTGAAGGACTGGGCTTGGTTCACTGCAGCTAAATGGGATGATTACGAACCAGATGGTGCACATAACACGAATCCTACAACACATGCATGCTAGCAAGCGAGAAATATATGCATAGAACAACAATAACTAGTAAAGGGGCAAAGTGGTAAAGAAAGACACAAAATAAAGACGTTAAGGGTCCTCAAGACAATATGAAATATTCCATTACTTTCTTAATTGTGTAATACGTTTTGCTCACTAGGACATGCTACACGATGCAAATAAGTTCAAAAATCATTGACTTAGATAGCTTTTCAGGCCTCTAAGACTTGCAAAGTTTGAATCCATTCGAATCTAAGTGTGCTTTCTAGTGGCTATTTGAGGATACCGGGCAGTATCTCCCTCTCTTTTCTTTTCTTTTTTTGAATTCTAACAGAGTTTTCTCAATGATTTTTCTTTCATTCACTATTGCTGACTGCCTTTCACTGTTGGCTGTTCCTTCTTTTTATAGTGTCATGTTATGGTTTCCAAGGTACCATTGATTCCCCTGGGTATTAGAACCAATGTTGTGCCAACAACATTGGTGGTTGGTCCCTTCCTCATTTCTCATAATTTTCTTCTTTTGGTGCTTCTTTCCCAAAAGTCCATTGCTTTCTTTCCATTCTGGGGTGTCTTTAGAGCGCAGACTTTTGGCCTTTATTCCTTCAAGGTTTCTGAACCTCACCTTTTCAGATTCAGCTTTTGGCTCCCTTTCCCTTTGTCATTTTTCCCAAGTTAGCTGATTCCTTCCTGCCAGATTGAAAGTTTCCCAGCCACTTCCCTTCATGGTTCTTCTTTTTGGGTTCCCCGAGGTATCAACCCCTTGTTCATGAATTGTTGGTTCCCAAACCTTCTGATTCCTTTCTGCATCATTGGGTGGCTGATAGGGACATATATATTCTTGTTCCTTGTGTTTCTTGGTGCCCTTCTTTGAGCTGTCTTAATTTAACACTGGCTTTGTTGCATGTCCCAAGGATCCTGAGCTCCTGGCAGTCCCCAGGTATCTCGGCCCAGTTCTTACCACTGGGCTCCCTAGTGATTTTTTGACCTTGGTGGGCTAGACTTTTCTTCTTCCCTTCGTTTCATGAGTTTTAAGGCTTACCCCTTCGTGAGTTTGGATTTCTCCTTAAAACCTTTAATGAATTTGGGTCTACCATCTTTTTTTCTTTATTGCGGGCTAAAGTATTTTATAACTTTCATGGAGTTCAATTCTCTGTGCCCTTTTTGGGCGTTGGCGCAACATTGTGAATTTTTAGATCTCAACATTTAGCCTCCCGAGCTCGTGGGTTGCCTGCAGCCCACACGTGAGTAGACCAAAACCTTAATTTCTGTAGGAGTTCCTTCCTTACTATCTTAATTGGCCTCGGGATCCTGCTTTTCCAGTTATTCCCAGGTGTCCTTTTTTTTTTTTTTTTTGCGAGTTGTACTTCTTTTGCAACTTCCCTATTTTACACGGAATGTGGCAGTTGAATGTTTGAGTGAAAACTTCCTCATCCACTTTTTACGTTCTCCATAACTCCCATTAATAATTGTCAATAACTTTCTTCTTCAAAAAATTAAATATTAGCAATTGGCGCGTCTTTCTGTTCATCGTCTTCTCCAACTACTCTTTGCACCATTATTGCAGTCATTTCAAACTTTCTTTTCACTTTCCAGAAATCTTTATTTCCAAACTTATTTTCTTCCTTCCAATTATTATGTTTCTCTGTTCTTGCTTCTGTATTCTTCACTCCCTTGACTTCCGTGTTTCCCAATGCATTTGTTGTTCCATGACTTCTTCTTCTTCACGAGAAAGGAGGGAGCGTACCCTCATCCTTCTAAAGGTGAAAGCTCCTCTGGGTTTGCACAAGGCGAGACGCAGGAGGTTGTGGAGTGCCCATCTTTTCCTTTACGGGATCCCTGGCACACCCCCAACCTGTTTTTTTCTCAAGTGTCTCACGGTGAGGCCCTTCCTTCCCCTCACACTTGGGTGTTTTCTGGCTAGTCTAGTTTGCCAATTCCACCTAGGTTCCAGGTCCCAGGGAGGTTTTAGATCTTCAGATTAGGCGGGGATCTCGTGAGGCGATTCTTATTTTCTTTGACTTCGTTCTGGGGAAGATCACCAGTTGGTCCGTTTGGGTGGACAAAGAGCTTTCTGATGATGAATTCGTCGTTTTTTTGGAGCACAACGGGATCCTAAAATCACTAGCAATTTCTAGAAACCTTGAAGGCTTTAGAGACGCCAAGGGTCTTAGACATTTGGTGTGCTGTTGGAGCCTTTCTCTTCACACCTTCTTCTTTTCAGTTGGTGAACTTACCATCACTTTGGAGGACGTGGTCAATAACTTCCTTCTCCTAGTGTTTGGTGATGAGAATCCTTTCGATATCAGCCTTTCCAGCTAGGATCTTGAAGTGGAAGACAAACTATTCAGTCACTCTGGCGGGCGTACTCCTTCCCCTAGTGGGAAGCCAGCCAGGATGGGTAAGTGGGTAATGAATCTTTCTTGAGAGAAGGACAAGGCAATTAGGTGAGTTGGGTTCTTGGCATTGTGGCTCAGTAAGTTCTTATTTAGTGAGTTCCCTGGGTACGGGGTTAAGTCTGTTTTCTTTCCTTTGGCAATTAGGTTGGCTCGGGGTGCTTATTATCCTTTAGCTCCCATGTTCTTAGGCCATGTTTACTCCTAATTAGACTTGCTTCATAGAGATGAAGTTGAAGGCAATTCTTGCTATGCTATTACTTCGTCCTTTCACTGCACCATTCTCCAGGTGTTCATGTGGGACCATTCTTCTATCACCTTGGCAAAGTGCAGGAGTTTGAAGTTTCTAAAGGATAAGTTCCAAGGATCCCCAGATGTGATTAAGGGTCTATGTTGTAATTCCACTGATAGCCATCCCATCATCTTTCGCTTGGCCAACTTGAAAGGTGGTAGCCTCAATTTGGTGGAGTTGTTTGATCAAGCAGGGCACCTAAGTTGGTGTTCTCCTCGAGAGTTCAGTCTTGAGTTCACTTGTGACTTTGTGTTAGCTTCTTTCCTTAGCTCCTCAAGGAATGCTTTTGATTTGTGTAAGGGGGATGAAGGTAGCTTAGTAGATTTGGCTTGTATCAGTCCCTCGTGGCTTCTAGTGCCCTCCTTGAGTGGTCCCAGGTACACTCACAACTCAGCTCATCGAGTGCTTAGGCAGTTTGGTTTTGACTAGGACATCCCACCAATGTTCAAAGAGGTAGTGCATTCTCTAGATCCGTTTCTGAGGTCTCATGCTTTTTCCTATTGGTCATGGAGGAGCCCTTAATTTGTAGTGTCAAACTCCCAGAGGGGATTCTTTGGTTCCAGTGGCTTCTCTGGTTATTGGAAAAGAGTTGAAAAATCCTTCTCATATTTTTTTGGTTCTGGTAAAATTGCAAGGGTTCCCGATTTTGGTATTTTCTCTACTGCCACTTTCAACAAATTTCTAGCCCTTCCTACTGCTGGCATTGTTTCTGTTGCAATAAGTAGCAAGACAGGATTTGTGGAGTGGCATGCTGTTATAGGCAGTTGGGTATGCTATGCAAATGATTTCCTTGAGGCTTGGTCAGGATGTGACCTTATCATGGGTGCCTCTTCTGGTGTGCCTATCAAGAGAGGGGTAATGGAGGAAATCGGTGTTGTAACCATTGTAGGTAAAGGTAAGGAAAAGAAAATCAAACAAGAATTAGTCAGGAGAGTTAAGCTTGAAGAAAGCACCGAGGGTGCTGAGATTGGCCCTAAGACTAAGAAGAGGAAGACTGCTAAATCCCACAAATAGTTAGTCATTTTTGAGGAACCTGAGAGAGTGGACCCCTCTTTAATTGGAAAGGAAGTTGGTCACCCTTTAATCCCAAAGATTTGAGTGAAGACTAAGGTAGAGTCTTCTCTCTCTCAGGTTCCTATGAGTTCTTTGGCCCAAGGTTCTTCGGGGTCCTTTGATTTCATAACCCAGTCTCCCTTAGGGCCCTCTGGGCATAACCGTAGTAGGCAAAAGACCATCGAAGAACCTGTAGAGAGAAAGAGAGAGAGAGAGAGAGAGAGAGAGAGAGAGAGAGAGAGAGAGAGAAGGGCAAGGCTTCTTTCCTTTTTTTTTTTTTTGACATCTGCCCATACCAGTTCATTGTTCCTGTTGTGTTTCTTTTTTTTTTTTTTTTTTAACTGATGAATGGCCACTCCTATTTTGCAGTCCAAGCGCAAGTCAAGTCCTAAGAAGGGCAAGATTCAGTCGTCTTGTGATGATGTCGTATGGTTTTCCTCCACTTGTGCTTCTTACTCCTTGCTTTCTTTCCTTTTTTGGTGCTATGTATATATGCATTTTGTGATGTTCTGCCACATACTTTTCTTTTCCTTTTGCAGGTTGAGGTACCCCCTCTCACTACTGGTGGGAGTCTAGGGAAAGAAGTGATGATAGCTCAATCCACTGCTCCCTTAGGCGTGGAAGAGGAGCCCCTTAATGGTGATGTGGCTAAGGAAGTTAGGCAGGCAGGGAAGGATGTCTAGCCCACTGTGCCTTTTCCTCCCCTAGCTGTTCAGGACCCCAAAGCTTTCCAGCCTCCTGTTCTTCAAGATCCCAAGCCTATGTAGACTTCTAGTTCTACCAAGACTGTGCCACTTGAACCCACAACTGAGCTTGTGTTGGGCAAAGAGTCCTTAAGGGGTGCGTCTTCATCCATACAAGTAGGTAAGCCTCATCTATTCTTTATTAATATTCATTCTTATCTCCCTTATGCTTTCTTCCTGAGAGTTCTTGTTTTCTTTTCCTCTTTTAAGTCAAACCAACACTCAATCTGCTCCTAAGGCTGCCCCTCATTTGGAGTCAAAGGGCTCTAAAGGTGCATACTGCTCACCATCTTTATACCTTCCCCTTTTTCCCTTTTTTTTTGTTCACATCTTTCCGCCCTCTCATACATACTTCTCCCTTGCCTTTTCCTTCTATGGCAAAGCCCCCGGTATCCTTCCCTTCCTTTAGCAATTTTGCCAAAGTTTCCTCACCTTTTCTCCAACGTGCTGTCTGTTCATTCACAGAGTCCTCCAAGAAGTCAGAGGGGAAATAGGACGAGGCTTTGCCAAAGGGAGTTGATACTGGTTCTTTATCTTTCTCTCACTTTCCCTACTTTATATATATATATATATATATATATATATATATTTTCTTTTCTTCTTTTCCCCTTTTGACTTTGTCTGCTTCTACAGGTGCAGACATAGGTGCTAAGGATCTTGAACCCATAGGTACTGAGGTAGTTGTGGAAATTGCTCCCAATGTCCCAGTTGTTAAAGCTTAGGTAGGGATTCCCCAAACCATCCAGAGGGTCGAGAGTTCTCTAATTCCTGAGAGTGGAGACACAACAATGGAGGAGGTTCCAGGGGTGACTGTCTTAGATCTTGGCTCAGGGCTCCTTGCTTTCTTGTCCCGCTTTGATCTCTTGGAGTTCAACAGCCTCTCTGCGAGCCATTTTCATAGATTTAGGCCTCCTTTTGGCAATTTCCTGAGATTCTTTATGCTCGTTGAGGGTTTGCCACTTTTGGAGGGGTTGTTCAAAGCCCATGGGGACTTCACCAGTGGGTTTTGGGGAGGCGTATTTCTGGACAATATCCTAAAGGAGCTTTTATGTGTTGTGTTGCTCTCTCTGAGGGACCCATGTCAAAACCTGTCAGGTAAGATCACCCATGTCAAAACTTGTCAGGGAAATTCAAACCTTTGCACCACAAAGTTTCATCAAGTAAACTCTAAACTTTTCTGAATCAAGTTCTTACAAGAATAAGTTCATACATATCAAAGTCATCAAATGAAAAGATCAAAAAGAGTGTTAGCTCATGAGTTATACAAATTAACTGACTAGAAATCAACTCTTGTTTTTCTTGCAGGAAATTAAAACAGGAAAAATCTCCTGAACTTCAATTTTCAAAGGACAAATCCCATAACAAAATTTCAAAGGATAAATCTCCTAAATCTCTTAAATCTTCAAAGGATAAATCTCCAAAACAAAGTTAAAAAAAGGAAAAATCTCTAGAACAAATCTTCAAAGGAAAAATCTCTTGAACAAATCTTCAAAGGATAAATCTCCATGAACAAATCTTCAAAGGAAAAATCTATTGAACAAATCTTTAAAGGACAAATCTCTTGAACAAATCTTCAAAGGATAAATCTCCATGAACAAATCTTCAAAGGAAAAATCTATTGAACAAATCTTTAAAGGACAAATCTCTTAGCAAATCTTCAAAGGATAGATCTCCAGAACAAATCTTTAAATGAAAAATTTCCTGAACAAATCTTCAAAGGAAAAATCTCCTGAACAAATTTTCAAAGGACAAATCTTCAAAGGAAAAATCTCTTAAACAAATCTTCAAAGGGAAAATCTCCTAAACAAATCTTCAAAAGGAAAAATCTTCTGAACAAATCTTCAAAAGATGAATCACATGAATAAATCTTCAATGGACAAATCTCCTTAAACACATCTTCAAATGATAGATCTCTTGAATAAATCTTCAAAGGAAAAATCTCCATGATCAATTCTTCAAAGGAAAAAATATCCTAAAAAAATTTTCAAAGGAAAAATCTTCTGAAAAAATCTTCAAAGGATAAATCCCCATGAACAAATTTTCAAGAACAATTCCAGATCGAAGTAGAGGAGGACCTTTGATCGACATTTCAACAATCCCAGATCGAAGTATAGGAGGACCTTTGATCGACATCTCAACAATTCCAGATCAAAGTAGATGAAGACCTTTGATCGTCATTCAATTCTAGGTCAAAGTAGAAGAGGACCTTTGATCGTCATTCCATCCCAGATCGAAGTAGAGAAGGACCTTTGATTGACATTTCAAAAATTCCAAATCAAAGTAGAAGAGGACCTTCGATCGTGATTAAATTCCAGATCAAAGTAAAGGAGGACCTTTGATCGTCATTCCATCCCGTTTTGGATCAAAGTAGAGGAGGACCTTTGATCGACATTTCAACAATTCCAGATCAAAGTAGAAGAGGACCTTTGATCGACATTCCATTCCAGATTGAAGTAGAGGAGGATCTTTGGTCGACATTCCATCCTATTCTAGATCGAAGTAGAGGAGGACCTTTGGTCGACATTCCATCCCATTCTAGATCAAAGTAGAAGAGGACCTTTGATCGCCATCCCACTTCGGATCAAAGTAGAAGAATACCTTTGATCGTCGTCCTAGACAATTTTATTTTCAAGATCAGGATATAAAAGTACTTTGATTACCCCAATTGCCAAGAATCATGTCCAGAGTCATCAACTACCAGCTAAGTCTGGTATTTTCATTTTTTTGTCAAAAGATAACGCTAGTTTTGTGTTCCAAGGTTTTAGGTTCAAGGGCTAGGTAATCTTTGAAAATTCAACCTCAATTAAATCATGGTCACTAAAATTAGTGTATTTATTTTACAATGACATTCGATTTTCAAGCTCTGTCAATGAGGGGCATTTTGTAGACACTCAATTTTGCACCCATGATTTTATCAAGGAGAATAACTCAAGTGACCATCCATGTACCCCAAAAATCATAATTGCATCACATGCATCAATTTGTTCTTGCATTACACACATCATTTTGTCTTTGCATGACATGCATTATGTGATTAATTACATATCATGAAAATTATCTTGAGATTTTAACGGTCGTAACGGTGTTTCCGATTTCTAAATCAGACCATCGGATTGAAAGATATCTCATGATCAAGTTTGCACGGTCCATATGCATTGTGTCTAGGAAGAGTTGACCACACACGATTAATTTAAATTAATTATGATTGGTCAAACAATTAAAATTAATTAAATAATTTTGTGATTAGTTGATAATTAGCCTTTAAGATAGAGATGCATGCATAGGAATAAAATGGATGATTGGATAACAATAAAATTGTGGATAACCTGAAATTTATCGAGATTTATTTTAAGGGATTTATCCACAAAATAATTGTTCTTAAAAAGCCTGAATTATCTAAAACAGAGATAAAAATCATAGGCGGAGGATGAAAACATGTCTAGATACAAGGATTGACCAAAAAATCTTAGAAGAGGAGTCCAAATGGCACTCGAACACGAAAACAAGTTCGGCCTCTAAGAGCCAATTCGGTACATTAGGAGTGTCAAATGACACTCTAAAAGTTCCAAATTGCACTAGGATGGGCTTTGGCCCAACGGCCTTCGCGTGACGATAATGCACACCATTTTCGACCTTTTCGCAAAAGGATGCGTTCGGATTCAAACCCTTATCGTCTGTACCTATTTTTTCGAGTCCTCTGGCCTCTTTCAATAAAGGCTAAACCTCATAATTCATTACCTTTTTCTCTACACTATGGGAGGCATACGTTTTAGGCTCTCAACTTGCCTATATTTTTTGATCCTTTCTCTGAGTGTTATTGCTTCGATTAGGATTTTTAGGTTTCAAAGAGAATTGCATAAATTTATTTGAACCCTAAAACATCCTCTCAAGAACAAAAAGGGCTCATGCAAGAGGTTGTTTCTTAACCCTTTTTCTTATGATGTGATGATGCATGTTATATCTCTTTCTTTTTCAAATAGTTATAATATGGATTGTTGTTGTTTTTTTTTTTATGTGATTGTTATAATCTCTTTCTTGAATGTCAATAATTTGCATGTAAATAATTCTTTTTATTAAAATAAAACATTTTTGTATCTTTTCTAGATGTAGATTAGAATTTTTCTCAATAATAAAATAGAGCTGCACCTTTCTAGATGTAGATCTGAATTTTTTTCAATATAAAAACAGATCTACAAGTTTTCTAGATGTAGATATGAATTTTTCTCAATATAAAAACAGATCTGCATGTTTTCTAGATGTAGATATGAATTTTTCTCAATATAAAAATAGATCTGCATATTTTCTATATGTAGCTCTAAATTTTTCTCAAATCAAAATTGATTTGTATCTTTCTTAAGATACAAATCTGATTTTTTAATACATTTGATAAGGGTAATTTTGGAAAGATATCAAACTCATTCAAAATAGATGCAACCGTCGGGTTAAATAAACTCGTTGACCATGCTATACATTTAATAAAGAAGACAACACCTACACTCCCAAAGCTGACGACTCTGATCTTGACCCATCGACACTTTTTCCAAGCAGATGACATTTTGAACCCGATGACTAGAGTGTTCGGACAGGAGCGAGAGCTGACGGGATTAAGCTGATGGGGATAAAGAAACCCTTGATAGACTTAACGTGGCTTTGCTTGGACTCCACGCATGAGTCTATAAGGAAGCATCTTGTGCCCTACGACTAACCCTAATTGGGGGAATCCCTATAAGAAAAAGATCCCGCAAGATACTTGCAATCATGGAGATTTTCCTTACAAGGAAGACCTTCTATGCCAAGTAACAAATGTCAACCCTACCTACTATAAAAACCTCAAACCCTTGTAAACCAAGGTACTCATAATTCACCCTAACTTTAGCATTCTAGAATTGTGAAAATTATCTAACTTGACCGTCGAAGGGTATTTGGCCGGTACCACACCGGTACTCTTCATAGGGTCTTTATCTCTTGTGTTGTGTAGGTTTTTGTATAGAGTACGTGAGGACCGTGTAGCTTACTGACAATTTTCAATATCATCAACATGCAAATTGTTGAAATAAAGAAAATGATCACGTACTACTATGTTTGTGTTTGTTTTTATTCATGATTGCATAATTTCATATTATGAGTGAAACTCTCTTCTTAAAAAACCTTTTCCACTTTTTTTTTTAGTATTATAAAAAAAAGCATATAAAAAACAAATCTGATTTTTTTATGCCAAAATCATTTTTCTTCTAGTCATAAAAATAGAGCTGATTTTTTTAAAAAAAAAATAGAGGATACATTTATAAATGGTTTATGTAATTAGTTTATTTCACATGTTCAACATATCATACATAACATGCATAAAATGATACATTGGTCACAAGAGTCTAGAAGACTAGACTCTGTCTAGGCGGAATGAGTGCCTAACACATTCCCATTTTGTAATCGAGCCTCTAGATTTAGATCTTTGGCTAAGTAGATCTAGTCTTGTCTTTATTTATTTTGGGTAGATTGTAACTATGACAAAAAACCGTGTATATTTGGTAGTTTGTAACAACGACCCAAAGCCATGTAATTTTCATTTTTTTTAAAATTATGTATTTTATTATTCAATCAATGAGAAGAACAATTCAGTCATGTATTTGGTATTTATTTTTCTTATGTTTTTGTATGAAAAAAATAAGTGGCAACTCCACACCACTTATCCAAAAAGAGAGGTGCCCTAAAAAACACTCCAAAAATCTCTCTTTTTTAAGAGGAAATTTCCTTGTCTCTCACATCGAGCAAGGTGCCCGACTGTGGGGGAATCCTTTTCTGCCTCCTTTGGGAGTAATAGAAGTCATCCATGCTTATTTAAGGGGTACGTTAATGCCCTGGAGGAAAAGGGTACTAACTATGGTCTTAGTGGAGAGTAGTCAGGACACGCAGCCATCCAATAAGAGGTTGAAGTATACTTGAGAGCCCATTGCCTTTGATGATGATGATCTAGAGGGAACGACCCAACCAGATGATGACGCGTTGGTGGTAATATCCCGAATAAGTGGTTTTATAGTGAAGAGGGTGTTAGTAGACCAAGGAAGTGGCACTGAAGTGATGTATCTTGATCTGTTTAGGGGGCTTGGTTTGAAGAATGAAGATTTGTCTAAGTACGATACACCCTTGGTTGGGTTTGATGGTTGGATGGTGGTCCACGAGGGGCAGATTTCGCTCCCCATGAACATGGAAGGCAAAGAAGTGATGGTGACCTTTATAGTGGTCAATTCATTCTCATCGTATACAGAAATACTTGGAAGACCATGGATTCATGCAATGGGAGCAGTTTCGTCTACATTGCATGTTAAGGTCAAATTCCATACCGAGCACGGTATTACTAAAGTAAGGGGAAACCAATAAGTGGCTAGACAATGCTTGGTAGCCGCTGTTAATTGGGAGATTAAGCAGAAGGAGTCTGCCGAGGAGGTCCCTTTATAGCAATTACAAGAACCCAGGGGGAAAAGGGGTCTAGTTGTGCCAAGGAGTTGATAAGGGGGAGTATTTTGCCAGATGAGAATAAAAGTTTTTAAGTAGGAGCAGGAATGTCTAAGGAAGATAGGGTGAAAATGTTGTTGTTGCTTGTACAAAATGTAGATGTATTCGCTTGGAGCCCTTATGAAGTACTTGGGGTAGATCCAGAGTTTATAGTGCATAGGCTTAATGTAGATCCACTCTTTCCACCCAAGAAACAGAAGTCGATGAGGTCAGTTAAAGAGCATGTTAAAGCTGTCAAGCAGGAAGTGAAGAGGTTAAAAGAAGCAGGGGCAATAAAGGAGGTTTTCTTTCCAGAATGGTTAGCAAATACTGTGGTGGTGAGAAAAAGAACGGAAAATGGAGGGTATGCATGGACTTTACTAGAGATTGATCAGGTCGGTAAAGTCCTGGTTGGTTGTGAATTAGGTGCGGGGAAGCTTCAAAGCCAAAGATTCCTGGATGATCAATCATTTATAGTTGGTAAAGTAGACTATGAAGCAGTTTCAGGAAGTGAAAGTCGTTCAAATTTCTCGGGGACAGAATCGACATGCTGATTCTTTGGCCACCTTGGTGTCATCACTAAATGAGGAAGTACCATGGTTGATCAGAGTGAAGGTGGTGAAAGAACCTAGCATTGATACAAGGGTGAGAATCTTGGTGGTGGCAATGTCCGAACCTTGCTATGTGGATCCAATCATTGATTTTTTGGCCAAGGATCGAGTGCTAGCTGATGGAAAAGAAGCAAACAAGGTACGCCGAATTGCTGCTCGGTATTGGTTGTCGACGGACCGTATTTTGTACCGAAGGTCTTTCAAGGGACCGTTTCTACAATGCTTGCAACCAAGCAAGGTTGATGAGCTCTTAACCGAGGTCCACGAGGGGATCTGCAGTAGTCATGTTGGGGATGCTCATTGGCCCACCGTGTAATGACCCAGGGATTTTGGTGGCCATGGATGCATAAGGACGCTGCCGAATATGTTCGAAAGTGTAAGTAGTGTTAAAAGCATGCCCATTTGATACATCAACCAGCCGGGAGTATGAATCCGATCAGTGGCCCATGGCCTTTCGCACGTAAGGGCTAGATATTATTGGTCCGTTTCCTTGGGCTACAGGAAACCGCAGATTTGTTCTGATCACCGTGGATTACTTCACTAAGTGGGTGGAGGAAAAAGCGTTAGCCAACATCCAGGATGTAGATGTTAAGAAGTTTGTATAGAAAATTATAGTAATGAGATTCGGAGTCCCAGAGTCCTTGGTATCTGGCAATGGGTTGCAATTTGACAGTAAAGCCTTCCGCAAGTTTTGTAGTGATCTCGGTATTAAGAACAGGTATTCAACCCCGGCATATCCACATAGCAATGGTTAGGCCGAGGCTGTGAACAAAGCAATTATGAATGGGTTAAAGAAAAGATTAGAGGGCATTAAGGGGATGTGGGCCGAGGAGTTGCTGAAAGGCTTATGGGCCTACAAAACAACCCCTGAAGATCTACGGGAGAAACTCCTTTTTCGCTGATGTACGGCGGGGAAGCGATAATACCAGCTGAAATAAGCCTTTGTAGTGCTCAAGTTTCAAGATTTGTCCTTGCCTAGAATGAAGAGCTGAAGGAAAAACAGTTAGACTCGCTAGAAGAACACCGTAAGTTAGCAACCATAAGGTTGACCAATTATCAACAGAAGCTTGCTCGTTGATATAACCAAGATGTTAAGAGTAGGGAGTTCAGTGTCAGAGACTTAGTGTTGTGGAAAGTAGTGGGGAATGCTCGAGATACCAACGTAGGAAAGTTAGGTCCAAATTAGGAAGGCCCCTATAGGGTTACCTCTATTGCAGGAGTTGGATACTATTACTTGGAAGAAATGGACGAAAGGCCATTACCCTGATCGTGGAATGTTCAAAATCTAAGAAGATTTTACCATTAATTATAGGAGTTAATAGTTATGTACAACTGCTGTGCAGAAGAACAATGTTTGTGCATGCAATATACATAAGAGCTTTATTTTATCTAAGGACAGAAGTCTGTTCTCGGTTCGATCCCTATCACCGAATAGGTGGAAACCTAAGCTTTATTATATCTAAGGACAGAAGCTTGTCCTTGGTTCGGTCCTGGTCAATGAGCACGTGGAAACGTAAGCTTTATTTTATCTAAGGACAAAAGCCTATTCTCAGTTCAATCCCTATCACTGAACAAGTGGAAACCCAAGCTTTATTTTATCTAAGGACATAATCCTGTCCTCAGTTCTATCCCGATCAATGAGCAGATGGAAACCTAAGCTTTATTTTATCTAATGACAGAAGCCTGGTCTCGGTTCGATCCCTATCACCAAATAGGTGGAAACTTAAGTTTTATCTTATCTAAGGATAGGAGCCTGTTCTTGGTTCGATCCCTATCATGGAACAGGTGGAAACCTTATTCCTATTTTATTTAAGGACATAAGCCTGTTCTTAGTTCGATCCCTATCACCAAACATGTGGAAACCTTATTCCTATTTTATATAATGATAGAAGCCTATGCACGGTTAATATCACCGAACATGTGAAAACCCTACTTCTATTCTATCTAAGGACAACTTGAAATCTTCCCTATTTCACTAAAGAACAAAAGCCTTTGACCAGTTTTGAAGTGCACATTATTTTGGTTACATCACATTCAATGAGCAAAGTAAAAAATGTAGCAGAATGATTTAACTCTAACAAGGGCAATACTAATAAAAATTGTTCACAGATTTAAATAAAAATTGATGTCTTGTCTACCTATCCCGGAGACTTAATAAACTAAAGTAAAAAGAAAGTCTTGACACCACATCTCGGTGACAATAGGTAGTCAAAGAAAATATAATAAAGAAAGCGCTTGCAAAATCAAGGGGAAATTTAAATGATTTCTCACTTTCAAGCCATTAGGTCCTCGGGTTGGGATGGAACGGTATTTACAGTAGGCTGAGCGGGAACCTCCAGGGTAGGCTGGGTAGCAGGGTCTGGAAATGGAGATGAAGCTATCTGTGGCATGCCATCTAGGTTGCTGGTAATCTCAAGGTCAAACAACTCCACGTGGGAGTCAATCTCTTCCACCAACTCCCTCATGCTCGGAGTGTCCTTTTCTTCTTCGGTATTTGTAGGATTTTGAACAAGGGGGGGGGGGGGGAGGCTCTGGGAAGGGTATTTGCTTGGGATTCCTTAGCGGGGAATCATCGGGTGCCCCCATCACTTGTAATGTAGCCACCCACCCTTCGCTTAACCCATGTCGCTGTGCTTGGTAGACAATTGGTTCCACGGAATTCTCAGCTTCTATGAAGCCTACATTATACCACTTGTCTTCATAGGCTTCTAGAGCCATCTTTAGCTCAGTAATCTTATTGGATTGAGCCAAATTTAGACTCTCTGCTTCTGCCAGCTTGAGCTCCATTCCCCAGAGCTTCACATCCATCTCGGTCAGCCTCTTCTTTGCTAGTATCTGGGCCCGCTCATACTCTTGCACTCTTTTCTCGGCATCCTCTACAGCCTTACCCTATCTTTTGCAGTGGCCTTAGCAACATCTTTCAGGGCTTTTTCTCGGTCACCATCCTCGGCAGCCTCTTTTAATCGGTCTTTAATTACATATGCCAATTGTGCTGCCTGATACCACAATAACAGCAAACATAAGATAATATATATTTATTAGAAAAAGAACAAAGTGTATTACCACTATTGTATGCCACTGCAACCGGGTAGCTAAAGATTCATCGGTACCACCCAAGAAAAAATGCACGTCCTTAGGGAGTTGAAGTCCTTGCCCCAGACTTCAGGCAACCCGACCACCCTCCCTTTAAGCCTAGCTTCTAACACTGGCTGTCACAGGAAGAGGCTCATTCCTAAGCCTGAAGATGGTTTGCCACCCCATAGTTGGGTGAGAGGAGGACGCCACATTGGACTCGACCTGTGTGGTTGGGTGGGAGCCACCAGTGGGTTCCTAGATGACTATACCACCCGATGCCCAGGCTAGGGGAGTTTTCGGGTGAGCATCCCCCAAGACTCTTGGTGATTGGTCCGCTGTGCACTACCTTTGCAGAGTGCAGGCAACTGGAGGATGCTGATTTCTGCCTTGGGTTTGTTATTGTTGTGCCGCCGGGCGTGCACCGGGTATAAACCGGTCAATAGTCATTGTCCTTTTGGTGACCATGTTGCTTTCTTGTTCAGCTTCCACTTCTGAGGAGCTGACTGACTCCGCTTCTTGTTCGGATGGCTGAACTTGGACCTGTGGCTCTTTAACAGGCCTGTGAATAGCATGACCTTGGAAGATGGAATTTGCTGAAGCGTCCCTCACCGGTACAAGAGACTTTGACCTAACTAGCCTGGGGCCGAGGTCCCGAGCTTCTCCTACTATCAAGTTAGGAGGAAGAAAGTTTGGATGCCACATGTCAATATACGACAATAAGGGGTTGACCACCAATAGGGCTTGTCCGAAAGGTTGCTAGGTAGAGTAAACTGGGTTGCAACCAAGTATGAGATGAGACGCCTAGAGATGCCCACCAAAGTTGACGAAAATCTCTGATCGAAGCACAAAATTCAGATCTCTCATGTGCATAACCCTGATGTTCGACTTAAACCTTTTGCCTTCTACGTTAAAATAAGGTAAAAGCTGGTTAATGCATGTTTCAACAAAAATAAAGACGAGTAAAACACACTATATTGTAAACAAAGTTAAACGTGCATGGTACTGACCAACGTCACAAGGTGAAGTTGGGCAGGTGAGCTTATTGGCATGCCAGTTGCCACTCACTTGGACATATTCTCCTGTTGAGATTCTATTAGAGTCGGGAAGGCACGATATGAGGCGTACCTGTACATCCCTAACTTTTAGGTAGTAGTTAGATCTAATGTTACCACATAAACCATACATAAAGTTTATATCATGGTGGTTTAGTTGTAGCTGTACAATTGGTTTAACCAGCTGACACAACTCACTACTTGGTAAAAATTAGGGGGGAGTTGGTCGGGACATAAACCATAAAATCTAAGGGTACTAAGTATTAGGGGGTCTATGGGAAATCTAACCCCTCCCTCTAAAATAGCCATTAAAGGAAAAAAAAAAAAAAAAAAACACCACATGAGGGCGCTGTTGAAGAGAGACATCACCCTCCTGACAATAAGCAACCTCTATATCCCCAGGAATATCATAAATTGCCCTAAAGTTAGCTAAAAACGCCTCGGTGTTAAGAAGATGTGTGAAACCAATCCCTAACTTTAGAGCGATAAAAAGAAACTGGAAAAAGAGAATGAATTAATGAAGAAACTTACTGTGGGCTATAGAAATTAGTGATTTTGGTTGGCAAATCTATGCACGGAAGAATGTGCTCCATAGAGGGAAAGTTGATGGAGTGAGGACGTAAAAAGTAGTATAAAGAATCAAAATGTACTATTTATAAGGGGAAAGCATTTAATGAAAGAGAAGTGGGAAAATCTTTTTAAATTCTTTTTGTAACTCCCACATGTGTGGCCTCAATTCATGAATCGTCAGATCATGATTGCGGTTAGACTTGACAAGCTGTCATAACGCTCCTTTTAAGAGAGCATTAATAATCGTCATGTCCATTTAATGACTGAAGATTAAGCTTCCCAAGGAACCTCTAGTATTTTCAAGGTGTCCTTGATTCATTCTCGATAGCTAGACACAAATCAAGGGGGGGCTATTGCATGACATATGGCTCCAAGCCCATTGGGCCTTGGCCCTTGGCCCAAACGCTCCCAAAACATTTTCGAGTAAGTCTAATGATATGCCCTTTTCAGTTAAGTGAATGTTCGATAAGCCCATACTGTTCAAGTATGAATTAGTCGGGGTGTACTTATTCAGAGCTGCCTGTAATCTCGGTAGCTCGATAATGCCTTGGGAAATATCACTGCTGAGCAACCTTTTGGAGGCTGGAACCAGTTCCAATGCCATTATTATTGTTTCCAATGTGGTATATTCCTTGTCAAGAATAATAAAATCGAGTCCCACCCACATGAGTGAAACTTAAGCGTAATCATGAACACTTCACCAACCTCAAGCTATAAATAGGGGAATTGAGTAGAATAAGGGTTGGTGATTTGGAGTTTGAAAATAGAGAGTGAAAGAGAGAGAAAGCATTGTCCATAGAGAGAGAGAAGGGGTCTTAAAGGGGTGAGGGGAGAAATTTGTGAGGGCAAAAGAGTTGCAGTTAAGATACCCAGTAAGGAGCTACCTGTAGTAGGAAATTCAAGACCCACTCTATATAAATTGTGAGCCCAACATTAGGCCCAATCTAGTGAGGAAAATTGGGCACGCACAACATCTTACGCAATAAAAAAAAATGTTGCAAGTGTAATCCAACCTATAGAGAAAGTTTGACACAAAATTTCCTACAGATCAGATTGCTTGCTACAGTCAACCACCCCAACACATTTCCCCCTCACAACCAAGAATTATAAAGGAGAAAGGACAAGGAAGATAGACTGAAGTAAACCACATCTATATAATATTTAAAAGTTGAAACGTTGAATTTAGTGTTACTAGGTTTCTGTTGAGTCACATTAGTGTAGCATTTTGGTTCATTTTAGTCCATTCCATCCATTCAGTTCGTTTGGTCCATTTTGGTCTACTTTGATACATTCAGTCCATTTCATCTAATTTAGTGATGCTTGAGAGTTTATGTAGAAAGAGAAGCTGTTTCATTGACAATTATGTCAATCTCAGCATAATGTTAGTAAGTTCTTGATAAAATTACATTTTTTTTTTGTTATTAAAGTCTTGATTAAATTATTTTATTGGCTTAAATGTACTTTTAGTCCCTACATTTTGGCTTTTTTCCATTTTGGTCCCTACATTTTTATTTCACCACTTTTAGTCCCTAAACCAATTAAGTTGTCTTATTTTAGTCATTTCCGTTAGTCAACAGCCAGAAATAACAAAAGTGACTAACGGAAGGATTAAAATATTATTAAAATTTTACTGTAGCACTCATTAGATTTTTAACATATTTAAAATTGAAAAAAAACAAAATTAAAATCCAAAAATATATCAAGTTCTATGTTCAACAAGAACACCAAATAATACAAACCCAGATTTTAAACATAAGAACACATGCCCAGATTTTCTTGCATTTTCTTGTCAACCAAACACAAACACAAATCGATCTCCAGCAAGAACACAAACACAAACCTAGTAGCAGATCTTCTCAAATTTTCTCAAACCACAAAACCTAGATATATGAAATCACAACTGAAATCCAGATTTTCTCATCTTTCAATCAACAATGAAACCTCCAGCAAATAAAATTGATAAACCCAAAAACCAAATTCATAAACCCAGAAAATTCAGCATAAAAACACCATAAAAAAAAAAAAAAAAATCATAACTTCAATGTCCCTTTCGCCCTTTTCTCCCTTTCCGATTGGACTGCTAAACACAAGCTCAAACAGAAACCTGACATACCTAACAAAAAACAAATCTAGCCACTATATATACAACAATAAAACCAAACCAACTCAAATTTACAAGCTCTTCAGTAAGAACAGAACAAAGAATTTTCCATAAACAACCAGAACCAGAACCGCTCCAAGAACCCTTCCAATTCCGTCTTCAACTTCTCTAATGACGACTCCTTCCCTTCCTCTAACTCCCCCAATGACGACTCCTTCAGTCTCGTTTGGCCCCAAGTGGAGGTTCCAGCAATAGCGCCAGCTCCCTTAGTCCCAACCCAAACCCAGCCCTTTTCTTCATGCTCAGATGGTTGCTCCACCTCGATGACCCACATGTTTTCAAATGGGTTCTTGACTCAAAACCTTATAGGTTTCGAGCAACTAAGTTCAATTGGGCTAAAAAAACTATCCCCATCTCAGATCCACTAGATACAAACCAAGATCCACCTCCAAAACCAACACTTTTACCCATAAAATCAATAGCCACAACTTCCCAAACCTTCATCACCATGGCTCTTGCGTTGGTAGTGATTTCGGTGAGTACTAGCCTCTCTATTCCTCGGTGGATGCTAAGCTCCAAGCCATTTGTGAAAGCTTGGCTAACGCGCCGCCGAAGATAGAGAAGCAGAGTAAGAATTCGAAGACAGCTGAAATCGAAGCTGAGCTAAAGAAGAAGAAGAAACAAGAGGAGGAAGTGGTGGTGGAGTCACCATGTTTTCTTTTTCATCTTCTTCATGCTCGACCAGATACCCTTCTCCACCTTCTGTTCTTGTTATTATGTTGTGGTGTGTTCTTATTTTTTTTTTTTTTATAATTATTAACACATATTTTTTCTTGTGTTAAATTTGAAAAATAAATATTTTAAATTATGATATGAAGTGGCATGCTACAGTAAAATTTTAATAATATTTTAATCCTTCTGTTAGTCACTTCTGTTATTTCCGATTGTTGACTAATAGAAAGGACTAAAATAACACGCGTTAGTTGGTTTAGGGACTAAAAGTGGAGAAATAAAAAATATAGGGACCAAAATGGAAAAAAGCTAAAATGTAGAAACTAAAAGTGCATTTACGCCTATTTTATTTCTAAAAAAAAAAAGTCTTGATTTTTTTTTTCTAATATAAGTGATGGATTTATTTAAATCTACTTTCTCTTCAAGACATATAGATGATGAACCGTTTGTAAGGAGAACTAGATATAAATTCTAACCTCATATTGCATTACTTAAAAAATATCTCGCCTTATATAATAATTTAATATAAATTTCATTATGCTTCCTTGAAAAAAAAACTTACAAAATTTAAAAGACTTTCAAATAACAAATCTAGATAGTTTAATTTACACAAATTAATATATTATGTCAACTATATTTTGTTAGAAAATAATCACGCCATTTTTAGAAGAATTTGAGACTAACACTTAGTTCTTCTAAATTTAATTTATTATTTTCATTTTTCACTAAACCAAAAAAAAAAAAAAAAATCAAATCATCGTCACATATGTCTGCCACTGGTAATCTTTTAAAAGCCGGCACAAAATCAGAAAAGCTATGTCCAAACTCCCAGTAAATGCAGATACATCACAGCAAGCAGCAACAACATCCTGGCTTTGCTTCCGTTCATGATTAGCACAGAATTCATCAGAACACGTGAATGATGTCATAGGAAAATCTTCTTATGTCAAGGAAAGTAGTAAGAATTAAAAAAAAAAAAAAAAAACTGACCAAAAAAATGAGAAACATGTAGAAAACCCCCCACGCTATCACTTTGTTTCAAAGGCAATAATAGAAATGACGAATAAAGGGTGCTCTCCTGATGCTGTGAGCTATACGAATGTAGTGTCAGGGTTGTGCAAGTGCAAGCATGGTAAGGTGAAGGAAGCGAGGAATCTCTTCTTTTGAGGATTGAACCCAACACGGCAGTGTATAGTGCATTGATAAATGGGGTTTGCAGAGAATACAAGTTTGAGGACGCATTTGGGTTGTTATCTGAGACGGTGGATAAGGAGTTGATGCTAATGTCATCACATACTCGCAGTTGCGGTTCAAGAATTTTTTTTCAAGACTTAAATTAAACAAAATTTAATAGAAAAAAAACTTAAATATTTTGACTTCACATAAGAAAAAAACCAAGCACAAATACATAAAATTCAAGTTTAAATCGATACAATATTCCACTAATTTCTTTTCTAGGGAAATTATGGCCAAGAGGTTGAAAAAAGCCTTTTTGTAAATATACTATTTTTATTTCATCATGATCATTAATATGAAAAGATAAGACATTTTCTCATAGTCTAGGATCTAAAAGAAGATTATTCAAGTCAATGTGAATTTGTTTAGAAAATGAATCTTGCAATATAAGTGATATCCTTATAAGAAAGTAGGTGGTTGTATGAGGCTAAGCTTTTGAACACATTGATTACACAGAAAACAAAAAAATTCCCTTTCATCACATTAATAAAGAAAACTTTTTATTCTTATATAGGACCACAAAGTAGTTGAAAATCAGTGAAATCAGTAACACATAGCTACAATAGTATTCTAGTAAGCTTTAGACAAATGAGATTTGGCAATACGACCATCAGCTCCCTTTGGATAGAAACCCCCAGGTTTGCGCTCATCGCCACTCCCATATACAATCCTCAATATCTCCTCGGGAGTTCTGTCATATGCAACTGAGTATTTGTCCCCAGCAAGCACATTGCCTGTAATGAATCCCTCAGCGCCCTCATCCTTAGGAACCACAAGGCCTTCATCTTTTACGCCTGCATTTCCTAGCTTATCCCTGAGCTGTGAAAAGCGGCTTGTAAACTCTGCAACAGTTTTCCCATATGGCCTAACCTTGATATTTTTGTACTTATATAGCAATGCACGAATAACTGCATCTTGGCCTGATTCCACACCCAAAAGGCCAGCAACAAGCTGAACATTCACACGCATGAATCATTATTATTATATAGCATTATTAGTCAATAATGAGTTAAATGCACGAAAAGGTTCAACAAAATACGGTAATCTCTCTTTGTTGCATTTTTTCCCCCCAAAATATGGAATGATAGATTTTAATAGGCTTTATTATGATTGTGTTTGTACATAAAAAAAATTACTAGTTCTACTATTTAAAGAAAATATGCAGTGATAATATTTTAATGGATGACGTAAATATATGAGGTTTTATAGAGATTCTTCATTGAATTTTTTAAAAAAAGATAAGACAAATAATGTGGAAAAATGTTAGATTTTAAAAGCTTACGTGGTAAAATTAAATGAAGTTAATAGAAAGTTAAAAGATTTTTATTTTATATTATATATAAAGTACTACCATTTTTATTATAAAGATTGTATAAACTAACTAAACGAACTGTAAATATGATTGGTACTACTTCAAAAATATGATAAATAAATATTTAAATTACTTTTTTTTTGTTATTATTAACATATCAATTTATAAAGTTTATATAGTAAAATTTGTATTATCTTAAACATCACTCATTTGTAGCATTCATTCTTTTCAAGAAAAAAAAAATTATATGGATAAAGTTGATTGTCAAATTTGAGGCTTACCCTCTTAGACCTAGGATCTTGGAGTTTGGCGCTTGCTCCAACATACCCCGTGAGCCCAACATAGGGAATAAGATAAGATGCAAGGAGAAAGTTAAGGCCATTTCTGTAAGGGTCAAAATAGGGGACCAATTTTGTTTCAAATGCGCTATCCACCACCTTAGCAAATGATTCAGCACTCAAATTCAACAATGGCCTTGGGAATCCTTTAACTGTACTTTGAATTGCCCTGCATCAAGAAAGCATGTATCGCCATTAGCACTTTGGTAGCTAGGGATGCAATAATTGCTACAAAACTGATTTAAAAGAATGTAAAATGATTAAATATTACTTATTTTATGACAAAAGTTTACAAACTGAATTGATAATGTCAAAAACTGTGATATATTTAACATTAGTATGAAAGAAAATAAATATTAGACATAGAACCTTAGGTGTCCAACTTCTTGGAGAGCAAACTGCTTAATGACATCTCTAGTAAAGGGTCCTAGATTTGCACGTTTACCGCCGATGGGTGTTGGACCTCCCAAGGTTAAATTTGGTGCAAATTTATCCAGGCCATAACCCAAAGCGCCATACAAGAAGAATTCAGCTTCAAGGTACTCTAAGTTTAGAGGAAATTCCAAAAGATCAACATCAACCTCTGGGAGTGAGGAATTAGATTTTGTGATTTCAGAAGAATAAGATTTTGGAAGGTGGAAGAGGTTAAGTAATGCAATTGTAGTGACAATGGAAGCAGCTAGAGACATCATGTCTTGACTTCTATCTTTGCAAGTGATGTGTGTTTGATTGACCCTATAATTTGTCAGTCTTATATATAGTTTCTAGTTGGCACAGGATATTGGTATGGTTTCATTGGTGAATGTAATTAAAATTGGTAAGTTGATAAAGGCAAAACACTATAAGTAAATTTGATTTTTGGGCAATTACTAATTGTCTCAAAGAAAATTGCTTTAAAATTATAATTATAATTATAATTTTGGATTATTTCTTGTCATGAAAATGTCCCAAAATCATGCCTGGATACATAATTATCATTTATAATATTTCTTATCATGAAAATGTCCCAAAATTGCTTCTGGATATATTTTCAAGCATATAAATTAAGGATCCTTATCGGTGTTGATATGGGATAAATGAAAAGGGGAAAACACAACAAAAATCTTGCATCTTTGTCAAAAACAGACAAAGCAAGAATGACAATCATGATTATAGAAAAAGAAAAAGAAAAAGATGAAATAGGAAAGAAAGAAATAAAGGAAAGACAATCAGGAAGAATGAGAATATATCAAAATTCATATTTATTCCCTTTCAATTTACAATTATTTTTCCCCCATATTGTCTGATTGAATTTTTGTTGGATAAGTCTCATATTAATCTAATATTTTCAAGACCTTACTATGAGGGGGAAAAGATAGTATCTAACCATTTTTTTTAAAGAAACAATTATTATCATAAAAATTGGGTTTTTATATAAAATTGGTGAAATCTAGTCTAGATTTTAATCTTTGCCTATACCAAAAACTGATTAGAGTCTTGGTTTGATAATAAAGAGTTGTCATCAAGTTATTCTTGGTGTAACTCTAAGTAATGTTACACCACCCAATAATTTTTTACAAAATTTATATTTTGAAAATCTCACCATTGAATTGCATGTTCTATATGTTCTTAACATTCACGCAAATTTTCATGTCAATTGAATGTTATTTACCATTTAATCCATAAACTCATCTTTTATGTATTATTTTAAACTACAAAAACTTAAATTTAAACAATTGATTGATGACATGGTTATTAATCTTTGACCACCTTGAAATTTTGCAAGCATGAAGAATATACAAAAATAATGTAATCTAACGGTGAATTTGTCAAAATTTGCATCCAATTAAAAAATATTGAGTGATATAACCTTGTTTAAAGTTATATCAAGTATAACTTAAACCCAACCTATCATCACTTTTCAGGACCCGTGGGGGTATCAGGGGCAACAGTAGCGCCAAATCCAGAAG
Organism: Castanea mollissima; assembly: GCA_014183005.1. NCBI lineage: Eukaryota > Viridiplantae > Streptophyta > Magnoliopsida > Fagales > Fagaceae > Castanea > Castanea mollissima. The sequence continues at coordinate 12,611,015 of JACAVU010000008.1, forward strand.
GAATCAATTTGGCTTTGAAGCCGAAAGTAGTTTGGCATGTTGTGCCAAAAGCAACCAGAAACATTAGTGAAGATAGGGCTAGTAAAGGTGACAAGTAAGGGCCTTTAGGTGAATATGACATGCCAAAAGTATTCAAGAGAATGATTATTACTGGAATAACAATAGTAATGTCTTTATTTGTACCATTATTGTTTGTTCCTCCCATCAAAATATCCATATATCATATTTGTTAGAAATATTCTAAGATATTTTAATTGTTTAATACAATAGATTATCACGGTTTTGTTTATTTATTTTTATACAAAATTTTAATCTACAAGGTCTGCTTATGATAATTGTGCTATTTTTATTATTAGACTAAAACACTAATTGATTTTTGATATATGCCGAGATTGAATCCCAAATCTCCTATCCAATTATTAGAGATTTCCCATGTACTCCAGGTGGATCTAAACTTCTAAAGGGTCCACCAAAATCTTCCTTCTCCTGCACGCACTCACAGAGATATATGCAACTGAGTATTTGTCCCCAGCAAGCACATTGCGTGTAGTTAATCCCTTAGCTCCCTCATCTTCACAAATCACAAGGCCTTCATCTCTGCAACAGTTTTTCGATACGCATGGTTCAACCTTTGTATGTGCCTGCTCATGTGCACGAATAATTATTGGATCTTATTCCACAGCAAAATGCCTGCAACAAGTTGAACATCCACGTGCATTGTATGCACGCTCAAGCAGCCAACACAAAAAAAGTCATTATGGAAGAGGTACAGCCCTATGTATGCAAACATGTCAGGTAATTTATACAAAAACAAAAACAGGATATTTAACAAGGATTATTAGATAGAGTGCCATACCAGGAGCCCATTCAAATAGCCATCAAATATAATCCGGTTCCAGCTATCAAAGCATGAATGGATAGAAAACCCTGCCTTTGGTATTTGCCCATTCGAAGTGATTGTTATGACAAGAAATAAAAGATAAACCCAGTCAATGTAAAGAGCAATTTAGTAATAAAAAAAAAAATTATAAATCATTTCATACACCAAATAATACCTTGACTTATTTCTCTCTCTCTCTTGCTCTCTCTCTCTCCTACCTAGTACCTACCAATGACCTTGATTTCACAAAAATGAGAACTTTATGCATTGGTTACTGTCTTTTTTATTTTATAAAGCATAAGTTAATTAGACTAGTAGTTACATTTCATAAGAGGGGTTGTTAAAACAAAAAAGCAATAGACAGCTTTCATATTAGTTTGCAAATTCTCAGCATTGAAGGTCGGTATTTCATTCCTGGCCTCGCTTGGTTTCTTCTGTGCTCTAAAAAGAATAAATTTAAGGTCCAATTAGTTCAAAATGGACTGTATTGGACCAAACTGGATCAAGTAAGACCAAATTGGACCAAATGAGATCATAGTGGACTGAATGGACCCATCAAAGTAGTCCAAAGTGACGCTTTAGCTTTTAGATTTTATTCTATAGATTACTACATTGGGCTTCTCAAGTTAACCATGCATCATCCCCTCAAAAAAGAAAAGAAAAGAAAAGAAAAGTTAACCATGCTTCATATCACGCCGTGTTTATTTAGGACCTGTCTTGTACCCTTCGTCCACAAGAATCTTTTGGCCTTGGCATGTCTTTGTTTCTATCATATTGAACATTATCTTGGAAGTTGGAACCACCATCACTACATTTATAAACGGTGGTTCACATTAAATGAGAGTATGAGTCCACTATTTAAAAGCTTGAAATGCACCCAAAGGGAGAATCATAATTTTTCCTTAAAGATCAAATTAGAACCGTGAGACCACATTTTGTCTAAAACTCATTGGTGTCTAAGTATGATATTAAAAAAGAATCATTATAAAACTAACGTTATAGATTCAAATTCTCTCATATCTATAAATAAAAAATAGATATGTTGCACAAAGTCGCTCCAATAATATCGAATAGCAAAGTTGACTTCGCAGAACCATAGCATTGTCAAATCTCAAATTGCACTAAGAGATTCTAGAAGTTTCTTTTTTTCAAAAGACATCTTACGTACTAAAAAAAAAAAAATTGAAGTGTGATCCAGCCTACAGAGCAGCTTTCATACAAAATTTCCTACACATTAGATTGCCTGCTAAAGTCAACCTCCCCAACACATTTCCCCCCCTGCAACCATATAAGCATTATAAAGGAGAAGGGATAGGGAAGATAGACTGAAGTAAACCACATAATAATCTTTTAAAAGTGGATACAAAATTATTAAAGCTATTTCCAAACTCCCGGGGTATGCAGATACATCACAGCAAGCAGTAGAAGTAGCAACAGCAGCAGCAACATCATGGCTTTGCTCCCGTTCAAGATTAGCAATGAATCCATCAGAATATGTGAACCATGTCATAAGCAAATCTTCAGATGTCAAGGAAAGTAGTAAAAAATATATATGTATATATATAAACCAACCAAAAAAATGATTCAGCAGCAAGACTAAATGAATTGAACTAATAATTTTGGATCTTCAAGAAATTGCTGTAGGATTGTTTTAGTAGATATCAGCACTCTAGCACCATATCCTGCCATCATGATTGACATGTGGCTGGGGGGAATAAGCTTCAGAATAATTATGCCAAACGTCAAGCAGCCTGAGTTGGGAGCTTCCTAAGGTATCTGATTTTCATCGCTTTTGAAATTGGAATTGCTAGAGAAATTTTACTCAAAGCCCTTTGGCACCACCCTTATGAGCCCAACATTGTTAATTGGTTGTTGATTCTAGCAACACTAGAAAGCACAAGAAAAATTTTCACATAGAGAAGGTTGGATGGTCCATTATCTGATTTATAATCTCAACACTAACACCATGTTATTACTAGTAATTGTCTCAGTGTATTAGAAAGGATACGTCCAGAAAAGTACAAACGACTGCAAAAAAAAAAAAAAAAATGTTAAGAAAACATTAAAAATTTGGAATTACACAGTAATGTTGATATGTTATACATGAATAAGTCCCAAGTAACATAACATAAATCAACATCTAAATGGCCACAGCTTTCATTTTATTCCCTCCTTGGGCCATATCCGAAGGAAGCCATTCTCTTAATCTCTTCAATTTAGCATTTATTAAATAATCTTTTTCAGTAATCAAAATTTCTGAGCTCCAAGCACAAATAAGACAAGCTGTGTCAGTAAGATAATAAACATTTTTTCATCAATTCTCAGCCAAAAAGGAAAAATCTTCAGTCAGAAATAAAATTCTCTATAAATCATTGGAAGAAAATGTATTGGGCAACTACCAACCAGGCAAGCCATGGAAACAGAAAAGCTCTTTTTAATGAACTAATATCAAAGAATAATTGAAGGCAGATATTTTACATGATTAAACTATAACCAAACTTACGTAGCTTCCTTGGCCTAACACCATTCACATGAATTTGCAAAAAGAGAAAAAAACAATAGAGCACTCAATCAAATAGAAGAAATCCTACAAGATTATTTGCTTTAGAGGGGGCTAGAAGGAATTATGCTCACATTTCAAATAATTTCAGAAATTTTCTAATTAGCCAGGTTTGGATCACTTTAAAAATCAGAAACATGTAGAAAATCGCACACTACATCTTAGAAAAGTAAGATCATGCCTGTTGACTGTTAAGCCCCCGTACCACTTTTCTAAACCCCTTAACTGATGTAATATGTCAAAATAAGAGTGAATCAATGCAAAGTACAAAATACGACTTTTTAAAATAAAATTACAAAAACTAGACAGAAAATGCTATGAAAGAGCTAAGCCCTGTGGTAACACATCAGGAAGTTTATACCAAAAAAAGAAAAAAGAAAATATTAACAAGCACTATTAGATAAAGAGACATACCATGAGCCCACTCAAAAAGCCATCAAATATAACCCGGTTCCAGCTATCAAAGTATGAATGGATTGAAAACCCTGACTTTGCTATTAGCCCAACTGAAGTGATTGCCATGACAAGGAAATAGAAAATAAACCCAGTCAAGCTTGTGAAACCTAATATTCCAGCAATGACCCCACCAATGATTGACAGAAAAGTCCGGCTGCACAAAAAGCTAAATGCTCAGATTCTACCTACAAGCACAACACTTGCAAATCATTTTTTCATTTTTATTTTTAGGTCACATTTTGTTGCATTGACAGTGCTCTGAGGCACCAAATCCTAAATAGAATTTCGATTGTGCTATATGTAATATGATACACCGACAATCTTTCATTAAACTCATTGCATAGAGCAAAAAAATCATCCCCTCAAGCATTATTAAGACAATTCTTAACAAAATTTAAGTGTTAAGTTTCCTTTGGTTTTTTTTTTTTTGGCTAAAATACAACTTACACTCTCTAGACTTGAGGTTGCTTCTAAATTGGTTCCTTAACTATGAAAAATTGTAATTTACACTCTTGAATATTACAACAATATCAATGTGCACATTTTGTCAACATCAGTTAGAATCTTGTAGTTAATCTAAAGAAATGATTTTGTTTTGGACAGAAAAATACTAAAATAGAAAACATCATTTTTAGGCATCGGTGGGTTAACAATGAAAATATGATGGACCATAATGGAGCACATTAACATAGTTGTAATGGTCGAGCATCTAAATTGTTGGGTCTGTAAGTTGATGGACACCCAAACTTAAACTTAGGATGTAAAGGGACAATAAACCAAGCCTCCAAATATTCGGGGTTAGCTATGGATCCTTGACAAATTAGTTAGAATTAGGCATATGTATTTTTTTCATAACATTCTATTCTATGCGAAGTCATGGACAATGTAATGCGCACTTTAGCAACAAAAAAAAAAAATTATAAATCACTTCATACACCAAATAATGCCCTGCCTTAGTTCTCCTCTCTCTCTCTCTATCTCTCTCACACACAGACACACACACACACACCCTTCCTACTAATCACCTCTGGTAGATTCCGCAATAAATGATAACTTTGTGCATTGGTGACGACTTTTTTATTTTATAAAGCATAAGTGAATTAGACTAATAGTTACATTTTCATAAGAGGGGTTGTGAAAACAAACCTGTAATAGATAGCTTTCATATTAGTCTGCAAATTCTCAGCATTGAAGGTTGGTATTTCATTGGTGGCCTCACCTGATTTCTTCTCTGCTCTACTTGATTCACTATGTCCTGCCATACCTTCCTAAACACACACACATAAAACGAGGAAACACTACTAATCAATCAGACAGATCTGTGAATATATGGAAGAATTCCTTAAAAAACAAAGAGTATGACATAGATTACAAAATTAGAAGACTAAAAAGTTAGATCAAAGAATGATAACCAACTAAATTAAACACACACAAAAAGAGACATACCTCTACGGTTATTGGAGATCGGAGAGAGAAGTATCAAATAAACTCACTACCTTTTTCAACTAGGACTTGCGGTCAAGACTCAGGACCCGAATAGTATATAAACGCTAAATATTCGGGTCGGGTCCAATTGCAAAAATACCCGAATTAAACCGACCCGAAAAGCACGCGATCAACTACTTAACGGCGTTATCTTTTGTTTGTGTTTGTGTTTGTGTTTTTGTTTTTATTTTTTTTTCTGTGTCAGTTAGCATTTTTCGCTCTCAGATTCTCTTCGCTTTCCTTAAACCCTGTCTGGGAAGTGGGAACCTTAGACTTTGATCTACAGAGAACTCTGAGGTACGTTTTCCGTACAAAAAAGATTGTAACTTTCAAAGTTTCTGTCACATAATTCGATATTTTGTGTTTTGGGTTTTCATTTCTTGAATTGAAGAACTTGCTTGAGCTACGGTTTTGTACAAAAAGAAGAAAAAGGTTGTATCTTCTGGGTTTTTCTCTTGCATAAATCAAATTTTTTTTTTCTTTTTTGGGGTTTTGGATTTTCATTAGTTGAATAAATGTATTTGAAAGAAGGGTGTTCCTTATTGTTGAAAGTCCACAAACCTTCAATCCCATTTGTGCTAAACACAAACCCAATTCTCAATCCCACCAAGCCCCAAGTTGAACAAAGCCCACCCCTCGTCAGAGAAAACGACGTTGTAAACAGGTTGAGTCGCGAGCGTGACATAGTTATGGCCTTGGAGTATTTCAAGTCCATAGCCAATTCAGGAACTTTCAAACACACCCCATTAACGTACCGGACTATGATCGAAAAACTCAGTTGGGAAAACAATCAAACAGATGGTGTGCAATACCTATTGCACCAAATGAAGTTGGAGGGAATTCACTGCTCCGAGGACTTGTTTGTGGGTGTGATAAAATGTTTTTGCCGAGCTGGGTTGGCCGAGCAAGCGTTGAAGACTTTTTATAGGATTAGGGAATTTGGGTGCAAGCCGACAGTGAAGATATACAATCATGTTTTGGATGCATTGCTTAGTGAAGATAGGTTTCAGATGATTAATCCGATATATAGTAATATGAAGAGAGATGGGATGGAGCCGAATGTGTTTACATATAACATTCTTTTGAAGGCATTGTGTAAGAAGGATAGGGTTGATAGTGCTTGCAAGTTGCTTGTGGAAATGTCAAGTAAAGGGTGCTCTCCTGATGTTGTGAGCTATACTACTGTAGTGTCTGCATTGTGCAAGCATGGTAAGGTGGAGAAAGCAAGGGATCTTGTCATGAGGTTTGAACCCAACACTGCAGTTTATAATGCATTGATAAATGGGGTTTGCAGGGAATACAAGTTTGAGGAGGCATTTGGGTTGTTATCTGAGATGGTGGATAAGGGAGTTGATGCTAATGTCATCACATACTCAACAGTTATTAGTTCTCTTTGTGATGTGGGGAATATTGGGTTGTGTCTTGCAGTTTTGGCCCAAATGTTTAGAAGAGGATGTAGTCCCAATATTTACACATTTAGTTCCTTAATAAAGGGACATTTCTTAGGAGGGAGGCAGTATGAAGCTCTTGAATTGTGGAATCGAATGATTCAGGAGGGATCTGTGCCCAATGTTGTTGCGTACAATATTCTAATACATGGTCTCTGCTCCAATGGGAATATGGGTAAAGCTGTATCTGTTTGCAATGAAATGGAGAGAAATGGCTGTCCTCCCAATGTGACTACATATAGCACTCTTATTGATGGCTTTGCAAAATCTGGAAACTTGGTTGGTGCATCTGAGACATGGAACAAGATGATAGCCCACGGTTGTCATCCAAATGCTGTGGTGTATACCTGCATGGTAGATGTCCTCTCGAGGAATTCTATGTTCAACCAAGCTCATTTTCTTATAGAGAATATGAATACTGAAGCTTGTCTGCCAAATGCGGTTACATTTAATGCTTTTATCAAAGGGTTATGTGACAGTGGAAGAATAGACTGGGCTCTTAAAGTGCTTGGTCAGATGGAGAGATGTGGGTGTTTTCCGAACATCACAACATATAATGAGCTCTTGGATGGTCTCTTTAAAGTAAACAGATTCAGAGAAGCTTTTGCGCTTGCTAGGGAGATAGAAGAAAGTGGGATTGGGCAGAATTTGGTGACTTATAATACCATTTTGTATGGATTTTGTCTTGCTGGTATGCATCATGAGACTTTGCAGCTTCTTGGGAAAATGCTTCTAGGGGGGATAAAACCTGATGGCATTACATATAACATAATAATTTATGCCTACTGTAAGCAGGGAAAGGTTAAGTCTGCCATCAAAGTTTTGAACAGAAATAGTTCAGCAGAAGAGTGGCATCCAGACATAATAACGTACACTACTCTTATATGGGGGATCTCTAATTGGTTAGGCATTGAAGAAGCCATTGTTTTTCTTCACAAGATGTTAAATGAAGGAATCTACCCCAACCTTACCACCTGGAATGTGTTAGTCCGCTGTTTCTTTAGCAACTTAGGTCATATGAGGCCAATTCACATTCTAGATGATATCCTGGGTAATGGATTAGATACATGAGTTTGGATGTTTTTTCAGAAAGTGAATAGCAAAAAAAAAAAAAAAAAAAAATTTGTTGGCCAAAATATCAGTCAAATGCAACAGACACTAAAAGTGACTGAAAATTTGAACTATTGGTGATCTTCTTGCTGGACATATGTTTGGTATTTGCATCCTATCTCCTTGCTTCAAACTACAAGTGGTCAACCAAGATTAGTAGAAGGGATCCATAAAGCTGACCAGAATGTATGTTCTATAAAATATTTGCAGGAGCATTTTTTGTATTGCACAGAATCCCTCAGATGTTGGATTAAAAATTTTTGAATGGATAGAATAAGCGGAAGCCAACTTGGCATGGTGTTCACAGAGGATTCTCTCATTTTCTTGGACCACAGGTATAGATTATGTATTCTTTTTGCATAAAGGTTCATATTTTAAAGCGGTATGTAATTGTCATTGTTTAAATACCTTGTAGTATGTTTCGCTGGTTATGATTTTCACATATACCACTACAATGACATTTTTTGGTGGATAGGTAATACAATGACATACTAAATTTTAATCGTACTTTCTATATCTTGTGTTCCTGGAGCTCTTGCTTTCCATATTTCATTTAAATTTTTTATTTGATTGATAATATATCATTAAAATGCAGTTTTGACATTGCTTTGTGGCAAAGTTGAAGGTTAGCCTGTAATCTAGGAGAAGTATCTTGTGCATAATTCCTCTTGCAATATGTGGTTTCCATATAACTTTTGGTAAATTAACCACTGGCTCTTGCTTAGAAGAAATTGCTTAAGGTGATCGTTTGAATTAGGAGTCTAAGCTTTTGAACACATTGAATACACATAACACAATATTCCCTTTATCACATTATTAAAGTGAAAACTGCATATTCATGTAGGACCACAGGGTAATTGAAACCTATTGTGAATTCAGTAACACCTAGCTAAAATAGTATTCTAGTAAACTTTAGACAAATGGGCTCCCTTTGGATAGAAACCCTCAGGTCTGCTCTCATCGCCACTCCCATATACAATTCTCAATATCTCCTCGGATGTTCTGTCACGTGCAGCTGAGTATTTGTCCACAGCAAGCACATTGCCTGTAGTTAATCCCTTAGCGCCCTCATGCTCACAAACCACTAGGTCTTCATCTTTTACACCTACATTTCCTAGCTTATTCCTGAGCTTTGAAAAGTGACTTGTAAAATCTGTAACAGTTTTCCCATATGACTCAACCTTGGTATTTGCTTGCTCATATAGCAATAGACGAATAACTGTATCTTGGCCTGATTCCACAGCCAAAAGGCAGTAACAAGCTGAGCATTCACATGCATGCACAAGCAGCCAATACAAAAAAGTCATTCTTATAGTATTATTAGTCAATAACCCTGTGACATGCACGAAAAAGTTCAACAAATATGATATTCTCTTTTTATTTTTATTTCCAAAATATGGAATGATAGTTTAATAGGCTATATTATTGATTATGATTGTATTTGTGTATGAAAAATTGATTTTTCTACTATTTAAAGAAAGGGTTATGATGTGAAAATATTCTAATGGATGACGTAAGTATAGGAGGCTTTATATAGAATTCTTATTTAATTTAAATTGAATTCAAAAATATATATTATAGAATAATGACCTGGAAAATAATGGGCTTTGAAGTCAATAAAAAGTCATATGGCTTTCATATATATTATAAATATAAGCTACTACCAAGCTTACTACAAAAAGTTTACAAACTAACGCAACAGTGAATATGATTGGTTCTGCTTTCACAATTCAATAAAAGAAAATATTTAAATTACTTTTTTGTTATTATTGACTCGCCAATTTGTAAAGTTTACATGTGAAATTTCTAGTATCTTAAACATCTCTTGTTTATAACTTTCATTTGTATAGGGATAGACTTGATTGTCAAAGTTGAGGCTTACCCTATTAGACTTAGAGTCATGGAGTTCGACACTTGCTCCAACATACGTGGTGAGCCCAACATAGGGGATAAGATTGGAGTTTGGCACTTGCCCCAACATACCCGGTGAGCCCAACATAGGTAATAAGCTAAGAATGCGAGGATAAAGTTAAGTCCACTACTATAAGGGTCAAAGAGGGACCAATTGTGTTTCAAATGCCCTATCAATCACCTTAGCAAATGATTTAGCACTCAAATTCAACAATGGCCTTGGGAATCCTTAACTGTACTTTGAATCACCATGCATCAAGAACTTATGTAGCACCATTAGCACTTTGGTTGTGATGCACTAATTGCTACTAAGCCAATTTAATAGAGAGGAAAATGGTGAAGTACTACTTATTTTACTACAACAAGTTTACAAACTTCTTGGATTATAGATTGACCATAGTTAATTAATCTAATTACCCAAGTTGATTAATTAGTCAAATTACATACAAATCAGATTAAGGCACAATCAAATCACCAAACTAAACTAAGTGCAGCAGAAAATCAGTTTGACACAACAATTTAACCACGATGGGGAAAACGCAAAACCCCACCAAGTGAATTTCAATTCACCACTCTTGAAAAATCCACTAACAAGAAAAAATAGTTACATGCACAATGAATCATACCCTATAGGCCTATGCCGAAGTACATACCTAGAGTAGAACCTACTGAGCTCTACCAATCTTATCACCAATCCTCAATTGGACTTGATATTGTAGAAGAGTTTTCCTTTGCATGAATCTCTCTATTCATTATTAACTCCATAGCAACCTTTTTGATTGTTGTAACTTTGCAGAGTTCTTTAATCCACTCTTGGATGAATCGGAAGTAGCTTTGCACAAAACCCTAAGTGCACAAACGTTGTAGCAACAACTGTCATGTATGTTTCTCTATGTCTGTGATAATGGTTGTAAAATATATCTTTTACAATGTTATGAATATCGTTTCGGACCCCGTTTCGGTTTGTCCATTAGAACGAAATATTTCGATATTGGCCTATTTCGACGTACCGTTTCAGAGTATTTTGGGATTACGTTATTTTATAATAATATATATATATATATATATATATTAATAAAAAAAAAAACCTATATAAATTATTAAGGGTTTTAAAAAAGTTATAAGTACATATTTCAACTAATATGTAATCTTTAAGCTGAAATAATAATAATAATAATAAGTATCAGTTCAATCATTTATAAAATATAATAAGAGTAATAATATGAAAAAAAAAATTGATGTTAATACTTAATATTAGTAGTTGGAGGTTGGTACAGTGGAAGAGGGTAAAGGCTGAAACATTTTTTTTATTGTTAGTCACGTGGGGCTTACAAAAACAAAACAAAGAAAAAATTTAAAATTTAAAACACAAGTGACAAAAGAGGAGTATGTGGGCTAGCAAAAACTAAACAAATAAAAAACTTAAAACAAAGGACATAGCATTTAAGGATGAGTAAAGAGGCTGACAAATAGTCACATACATTACCTATACAACACACAAACAAAAAAGGAAAGGCAGACTGGCAGCCCGCAGCAGGACCGAAACACACTAGAAGAAAAATCAAAAAGAGAAGAAGAAGGGTCCGAAACCCACCAAAGGAAGAAGAAAAAGAAGAAGAAGAAGAAGGGTCTGAAACCCAGAAGAAGAAGAAAAAAAAAAAAAAAAAAGAAGCAGAAGGGTCCGTAACCAAGAAGAAGAAGAAGAAGAAGAAGGCATGACTTTTTTTTAAAGCCAAAATCTGGTATCGGCTGAAATTTGTATTTCAGTCGAAATTGGCCGAAATTTGACCCAAGGTGGAACAGGGGTATTATGGTGCAGGTTTGCATGCCAGAACGAAATATTCTGGCTGTTCTGGCCAGAACGGAACGGAATCAATAACAATGATCTTTTATATGCTTTAGACCCATAGTGAATGAATTCCTACAAAACCAAGTCATCATGGACTGAAAATAGAACTTTAACCTTCAGTCTTCTTGGGAAAATCGATAGATCAAGAGGTGTCGAGCATAGTATTAAGATTCATTAATTCTTGATAGATCGACAGGTATCGAGCTAGGTATCAAGACCTAAGGTTCAGCTTTTCTTAAGCAGTCTTGTGTCTTTAATCATACCACTTGTTTAAATCCAAGATCTTTTTGAACACACTAGAAACTAAGACTCAAATACATGATCTCGGATATGCCAATACATAAAAATATGACCTTTACAAAATTGATACCCATATATATATAAAAAAAGAAAAAAAAAAGTGTACAAACTAACATGACAATATCGATAAATGTGATAACTCTAACATTAGTGTGAAAGAAAATAAATATTATGTTAAGGACATATTTTATGTAGTTCGCTAATCTTTTGAAAAAACGCACTTTACTTGTATTTGAGTAGATCTAGGATGTATTTAATATTCAAGGAACATGTTGTTCAAATTTTAGTATTAAAGCCATGAAGATTGGACCAAGAAACAAGTGACAAAAAGGTGTTTACTAAAACTGGACACCTGCTGGACACCTGTGGATAGTTGCTAGACAGCTGCTTGATAGATAGCTATCTATCGAGGTTTAATGAAGCTCGACAGATGCTATCTATCGAGGCTATCTATCGAGGTTACGAAAATCAGAATTTTCAGATTTGATTTTTGGGTTAGGCTTTTGTATTTGTGTAGGGTTTCTTTTCTCATAACTCTAGGCATATATAAGGCGTATTTTAGAGGCCGTCACATAAGAGAATACAAGGAGAACATATGCAAAATGTGACCGAAGCCTTATTCTCTAAAAAAGAAGCTACTGCGTCTTTGCGCCTTAGGGTTTTGGTAACCAAGTGCTTCTTGATCTTTATTGTTGATGAAGTGAAAAACTTTGCAACCAACATTCTTCTTTCTCAAGTTGGTAAGTGAGTCACATATTGGGATTCGTGCAAAGGAGTGAGTCACGACTGGAATCTGTGCATCAAATGGTGGCGTTCATATATTGAAGAGTTCAAAGGTTCTGAAGCGGTAGAAGGTTTCTGCTGTGAGTTCATTTATGAGGATTGTAGAGTTTAGGGACAAAGGTTTTGTACTAGATCTGAAACTCTCTCTTTACTATAGTGAATTGCTTTTTGGGAAGATTTCCCCCTAGGTTTTTTATTAATGAAACTGGTTGGTTTCATTGGTTTTCCTAAGTCATCATATCTTATTTTATTTATTTTTCCGCTGCACTTAATTTTGACATGATATTGATGTTTGTTTGTTTTAACAAGTTTTATGCATAATAAATCTAATTAACAACTTGGGTTTAAAACTTGTTAATTCTATCAACCGGGGTCTAAATTTTCCAACAAGTGGTATCAGAGCATGCACACTCTGATTAGGTTTTAATCTTTGCTGTGTGATCTATTGACCCCTGTTGTCATGGAAACTCTTGATTGTTTTGATTTGCATGATCTTGTGTTGAATGATGATGATGATGATATTCATGATGCCTATTGCAAGCTTTATAATTTTTGTATGAAATCTCTTGAATGTTCTACAAAATTAAAAGCTAAATTTAAAAAGGTCAAGCTTGAAAACGATAATTTGATTGCAAAATTGGATGAAACCAATAATTTGAATAAGAATTTTAAAAATCAAATTTCATCTCAGGTGGACAAAATTAAGAGTTTGGAAGAGTAACTAGTTGAATTTAAAACTGAAGTTGAAAAATTAACTAGTACCAAACTTGTTGTTGAGTCTAACTTAAAAGAAAAAGATTTTTATATTCCCCTATTTAAAAGGAATAATGAAGAGTTGAAGGCTAATATTGCTAAGATAGACAAAGGTAAACAATCTGATGTTAACGCTGAAATTTCTAAATCTATGTCTAAAACTCCTTCTAGGTTGAATAAAAATTCTAAATTTGTCCCTACTTGTCATCATTGTCATATTGTTGGTCATATTAGGCCAAATTGTCTGAAGTTGAGGTCTCTGTCAACCTCTAACGTTAGACCTCCTTCTAGGAAGCCGAGTAGCTCTAAAACTACTTATGTTTGTCACCATTGTGGTGCTTCCGGTCACACTCGGCCTAATTCTTTCAAGTTGTTTCCTCATAAGCGAGTGTCCAATAGGTTTCATCCTTTGTCTAAAGGCTTTGTACCTATTCTTGGCGAGTTATTAAAAGTTTTGAGCATTTTAACTCAATTTCAGGGGAATTCTAATTCCTCTATGTCCTTTAGTAGTCATACTAGGACACGTATCTTTTCATCTTTACGGCTAAAGACTCGTGCTGTGTGGGTAATAAAGGATCCTAAGACTTAATTGTCTTTCTGTTTGTCCTCAGCTTTAATTCCTTCTATCTATAGTAGGACTCTCTTTATTTGATTTCTTATATTCTTTTAAAAATTATGCTTTCATGCGTTTGCTTTTTTCTGTCACACTTTCATGCATATGCATCTTTCTTTCATGTTTTTATGTTGTTTAACTGTTTTTGTAATTTTGTTTGGTTTTTATTTTGTTTTTTTTTCCAAAAAAAAGGGAAAAAATTAGAAAAATACAAAAACAATGTGTGTAATAGTGTGTGTTTGTGTACATCAGTTTTTGTGAACTTTAAAATGGCCATTGAAACAGAGTTTTCTAAATTTTGTATCTCTTGTAGCTTAGATGAGCATCTCTATGCACAACTAAACAAGTGAGCTTTGTGGCTCTTTGTTTGTGATGAGTAAAGTTAAGTGATTTCTTGTAATTAACACTCGTATCACTTTTTTTGATGGGTAGGACTAGAAAATCTTAAGAGAAAAGCATAAATAACCATCTCACCACTATTACCCGCCAATCATGATATGACATCTGTATGCTTAGGCATAGCAAAAGTGCAATGTCTTTCTGTGTGGGTGATAAAGGATCCTAAGACTTAATTGTCTTTCTGTTTGTCCTTTGCTTTAATTCCTTCTATCTATAGTAGGACTCTTTTTGTTTGATTTCTTATATTCTTTTGAAATCATGCCTTCATGCATTTGCTTTTTTCTGTCACACTTTCATGCATATGCATCTTTCTTTCATGTATATGCATCTTTCTTTCATGCTTTCATGTTGTTTGACTGTTTTTGTAATTTTGTTTGATTTTTATTTTGTTTTGTTTTCCAAAAAAAAAGGGAAAAAAATAGAAAAATACAAAAACAGTATGTGTTTGTGTATATCGGTTCTTGTGAACTTTAAAATGGCCATTGAAACAGAGTTTTCTAAATTTTGTATCTTTTGTAATTTAGATGAACATCTCTATGCACAACTAAGCAAGTGAGTTTTGTGGCTCTTTATTTGCGATGAGTAAGGTTAAGTGATCTCTTGTAATTAACACTCGTATCACTTTTTTTGATAGGTAGGACTAGAAAATCCTAAGAAAAAGCATAAATAACCATCTCACAACTATTACCCGTCAATCATGATATGACATCTGTATGCTTCGGCATAGCAAAAGTGCAATGTCAAAAAGCTTAACATAATTGGGTATTTCTTTTTTCTCTCTTGTATACCCATGCATAGTTTGCTTAACAAAAAGAAAATATGCAAAGAAAATAAAAGCAAAAAGAATAAAAATGCTTTAAATATGATTGCAAGTGTGTTTTCTAGGAGATGTGAGAGTTATAAGATGTACCTCAAAGGTGATAGTTCCCATCAAACAGTTATGATTGTGTGTGAGTTAAAGTGATTTTCTCATATCTCAAATCGTCATAATATAGAGACACTTATACAATCTTGCGATGTTTTCACACACAACACACAATATTCTTTGCTACTCTTGATACATGTGTAGGTACAATGTGATTTGGCCCTCACAAGGTTTACGTGCGTTGATGTATGCTCACTAAACTACTTTAACTTGTTTTTGAAATATAAAATTGGTTAGACTTGTTAGTGTGTGTGTGTGTGTGTGTGTGTGTGTTTGGGATCTCAAATGCTTAACTCTTTGTTGTTTGAGAGATGTTTTGAGAGGTTAAAATGTTGGGTGAATCTTTGACTGAGTTGCATGTTTGATTGTATTCATATCTAAGTTTTTCCTTTCTTGAAAAACTATTTTTAAGCCATCTCGACACCTCTCGACACCTGGCTTATCTGTCAAGCTTTATGTTGCATCCTATCGCAATCTCGACATCTCTCGATAGCTAGGTGAATCAATCGAGAAAGTTCATGTCCCCTCGATAGCTTCTCGATAGCTGTTCGATCCATCGAGGTCTGCTCGATAGCTCCTCGATACCTCTCAATCGATCGAGATCCTCTGCATGCATTTTTTTTTCTTCATGTTTTGTATGTTTCTTTTATCTTGTCATCCATATCATATTATTTCATTACATTCATGTTTCTCGAGTGAAGATTTCTAGCTTCTTGTACCCATTGTCAATCGTGACAAAAAAGGGGAGAAATTGGAGAATTTGTGGTTTCTTTCTTTAAGATTCTACAAGTTAGGGGAAGAAATACATTTCTTTGTAAGGGAGAGATGTGATGATGTATGTTTTCTTCACCTATCTCTACATATGTTGTTTCTTTTCTATCTTTATACACATGTTTCTTTACTTGTATGCAAATTATTATTTCTGTCTCACACTAAGATGCCTTGATGAGTTTTGTTTAAAGTATTTCAGAAATACAGGTTGTCAAAGTCTTCTATGCCATAAACTATCTTTTTGCAAAGTTTTTCAAGAGTTTGTGATAGGGTAAATTTTATTGTATTCAACAAGTAAGTATGAGTTGAGTGATTTATGACTTCTCTCATATGTTCATTTGTTTGTTGTGGTTTTGTCACGGATTGCCAAAGGGAGAGATTGTTAAGGACATATTTTATGTAGTTGGCTAATCTTTTGACAAAACGCACTTTACTTGTATTTGGGTAGATCTAGGATGTGTTTAATACTCAAAGAACATGTTGTTCAAAGTTTAGTATTAAAGCTATGAAGATTGGACCAAGAAACAAGTGACGAAAAGGTGTTTACTAAAGCTGGACACTTGCGGATAGCTGCTGGACAGCTGCTTGATAGATAGCTATCTATCGAGGCTATCTATCAAGGTTACGAAAATCAGAATTTTCAGATCTGATTTTTGGGCCAGGCTTTTGTATTTATGTAGGGTTTCTTTTCTCACAACCCTAGGCATATATAAGGTGTATTTTAGAGGCCGTCACATAAGAGAATACAAGGAGAACATATGCAAAAGGTGACCGAAGCATTATCTCTCAAAAAGAAGCTACTACGTCTTTGCGCCTTAGGGTTTTGGTAACTAAGTGTTTTTTGATCTTTATTATAGATGAAGTGAAGAACTTTGCAACCAACATTCTTCTTTCTCAAGTTGGTGAGTGAGTCACGTATTGGGATTCGTGCAAAGGAGTGAGTCACGACTGGGATCCGTGCATCAAAGGGTGGTGTTCATATATTGAAAAGTTCAGAGGTTCTGAAGCGGTAGAAGGTTTCTGCTATGAGTTCATTTATGGGGATTGTAGAGTTTAGGGACAAAAGTTTTGTACTATATCTGAAACTTCTCTTTACTATAGTAAATTGCTTTTCTGAAAGGTTTCCCTCCAGGTTTTTTTCCTATGAAACTGGTTGGTTTTATTGGTTTTCCTGGGTCATCATATCTTGTCTTATTTATTTTTCCGCTGCACTTAGTTTTGACATGATATTGATGTTTGTTTGTTTTAACAAGTTTTATGCATAATAAATCTAATTAACAACTTGAGTTTAAAACTTGTTAATTCTATCAACCGGGGTCTAAATTTTCCAACATATTAGACATCAAACCTTAGGTGTCCAACTTCATGGAGCGCAAACTGCTTAATGACATCACTAGTAAAGTTGTCCATCTTTGCATGCTTACCAGCAATGGGTGTTGGACCTCCCAAGGTTAAATTTGCTGCAATTTTATCCAGGTCATATCCCAAATCTCCATATAAGAAAAATTTAGCTTCAAGGTACTCTAAATTTTGTGTAAATTCCAAAAGATCAAAATCAACCTCTGGGATTAAGGAATCAGAGTTTGCGGATTTAGAAGAGTAAGATTTTGGAAGGAGGATAAGTAATGCAGTTGTGGTGATAGTGGAAGTAGATAGAAACATTATGTCTTGGCTTTTTTTGATGTAAGTGATGCGTGTTTGATTGACACTATAATCATAGTCTTATATATAGAGTTTTTGGTTGGTATAGGAGTAGCATGGTTTCATTTAAAATGGAAAGGATCCTTAGGGGGTGTTGATATGGGATAAATGAAAAGGAAGAAACATAACTAAAATCTTGGACCTTTGTCAAAAAACAGGAAAGAAGAAAAAGAAAAATATCATAGAAAAAGAAAGAGATGAAAAAGGAAAGTTAATAAAGAAGAATGAGAATAAGATCAAAATTCACACTTATTGAAGATCAACCACTGACAATTATTTTCTTCTTGGTTCTTCTTTGATTTCTTGGCAAAGCAAGAAACAAATTGTAGTGGCTTGCTCCAATATTGAAGTGGAATGTCGTGCCCTTCTCAAGGATTTAGGTGCGTTCACATCTTCTGCCACTCCTCCTTATTTTTATAAACGGAGCGCCATTCAGATTGCTTACAATGATGTCTTCTATGAATGGATTAAACACATCGAGATTGATTGTCATTTTATCTGTTATCATCTTGTCCATGGTGCTCTCGAGATGCTTTCTATATATCCCCTCTTAAGATCAACTTGCTAATATTTTCACAAACTCAAGATGGTCTCCCCCACCCACCTTGAGTTTGGGGAGGGTTGTAACATGTAATAGGCTTGTGAGCTTTAGGTTTGTCTCGCACACAGAATTGTACTTGCCTCTTGTATTATTGCACTCCTGTAGTCTTGTATATTTTATTACTTGAGAAATAAAATACAATTATTTAGTATTTCTAACAATTGAAGCATTTTGTTCCTTCTTCCACATTGTTAGAGCCATTTCTTCCACCGAGTGTAAAATTTTGCTTTGGCTGTTATGTCCTGTTTCGTTGGATAGAAAATGTGACAAATTCATGTTTTTGAGTTCTTTATAGAATCTAAGACTGAATTTTTTTAATGAGTTTTGGTTTGTGCAGCTGTGGTTCAGACTGTGAAGGCATTTCTAAAGCAACCCAAGTTGTTTCTATGGTACTGTAAAATGATCTACTTTTCATCTCATTGCCTTTTGCAATTATGTGTTTATTTTGTCAAATATTTTTTGGGTGTGATTTTGATTTTGTTGGGAATGTGTTTGTTGTTTTAGCTCAATGAAATTCGTGAAGGGCAAGAAGCCTGGAGAGGGTGGGAATCGCTATTGGAAGAGCGTTGGGTTGAAATTCAAGAGGAATGACTCAATTTTTTTTAATTTAAAATTTTATTTTATTGAATCCCAAATGAAAATAAGGAATGTAATAATTTCTTGTATAATGTTAATTCTAAATATTATTAATAATATTTAGTGTCTTTTATATGCAAACCAGTCTTGGCTAATTGCTTTGATTTTGTTAGTTATTGTGTATGACAACCAAAACAAAGGAAAAAGGAATTTTTTTTTTTTTTTTTGCTGAAACGAAAGATAGAATGTATTTATACTACAATTTAAAGAGTTTTTCCTGTATGGATCCTCGTTTTTTTGGTTCAAAAATACCCCTACACCTCTATGTTTAAGTAGAGTAGTCCTACACCCCTACGTTCAAAAATGCCCCAACACTCCTAGTTTAAGTAGAGACAACACTATAGGGTAATATGGTAAAAATACAACTCTAATTCTCATTAAAAAATTACCTAAAAAATAAGGTCACTATCCTGTAGATTTTTAAATTGATTTATCCACTTATAAATTAGATTCTCAAAATAAAAATTATATATATAAAATAAAAACACAGGATTTTTTTTACTACAAAATAAACATGTAATATTTGCTCTTTTTTTTAAGCTAGTCTCATGACACTGACACTCCTGGCTGTATTAGTAGTTTTAAATGCATAATATTAACGAAAAATGTGTAAACCTCAAATTAGAATGAATGAAAAATTATGACACTTAAAAAAAAAAGCTTCATTACACGCACAAAGCGCTTGTGACGAGGCTAATTATTATTACACATCAAATGACTTAACTTAGATGATGACATTATATAGGCTTTTTTCATAAAGAAAAATTTTGATGCGAAAAAGATATTAGTTGGCACAAAAAAATTTATTTTTGTAACATAATTCTGCGTCAACTACTTGGTTGACTCGAAAAACATTTTTTGCGGCAACATTCTATTTTAGTGTCAATTATTAGTTGACGCTAAAAGTCGTTTTTCTTGTAGTGTTCTAGGACTCTATCATGATTCATATACAAATACTTGCCCACTGTCTCACGCTGCACAGTGGACTTCATCGCTCCTCTGGGTTGTGATTCTCCAAAAGAAGTCTGAGTAGATTGATAGTGAGACGTGGGAAGACATTAGGGCTACATGGTTTTGTAAATGTAATTTCCAACGAAGAGGAAAAGAACTAGACAATGTTGACACCCCTTTATATCTATTATATAAGTAGACTGGTGGAACAATTTTAGAAAGATAACCTAAAGAACAGTAACTAAGGTATAATATTTAAGTTTTGCCACTGAACATATATAATCACTTGGTTTTATACTTTACTATTTTTCTATTTCTCTTACTTAGCTCAAGTTCATTGTTCAAATTATAAAGTCTAACCTTTTTTTTTTATTTTTATTAAAATGATATCTCAGGATTTGAACTTATAACATTCATTCTATAATAAATTGATAATTATTCTTTATCATCTATTCAGTACACTAATGACTTTATTGAAACCCACCTAAGCTTTTGAACAAACAAGAAAAAAATCATAAAACAACAATTTTGTGATGCGTATAATCATAAATACTCAAAAATGATTTATTTATTATAATACAAAGGTCACATGCTAACAGTGAACCGAAAAACACCAGAGCTTGTTTCTTGTAATCAAGCTGTAGGCATAGAATTAATGTAGATGAGATCTGGCAATGTTACCATTGCCTCCTTTTGGATAGAACCCACCAGGTTTATGCTCATCACCGGAGCCATAAACAACCCTCAATATCTCCTCAGCGGTCCTATCATATGCAACAGAGTCCGCATCTCCAGCAAGCACGTTCCCTTTGATCTTTCCCTCAGCACCTTCAGATATGCGAACCCAAAGACCTTCATCTTTGACACCTTCATGTCCAAGCTTGTTCCTTAGATCCGAAAAGTAATTTGAAAATTGTGCCACACTTATTCCATATGGTTCCACAATCTCGTGTGCATGCTCATACAGGTATGCTCGAATAACTGCATCTTGGCCCGATTCCACGCCTAATAGGCCTGCAACGAGCTGAACATATACACGTCCACATTCTTATCATAATATCTTCACGATTTTTGTACAAGTAGTAATTTTTTATGACATCAGAGTAAGTGTTATGAACTCAACTTTTGTTTCTATGCTCTACCAATCCACCTTTCAAATCAAAAAAGGATTTGGTTTAAATTAAATTTAGTGTAACTTTTATCAATGTTATATCACTCAGTAACTATATATCAAACGTGGAATTTGACTAATCCACGATTAAATAACTTGAATTGCATTGTCTCCTTATACCTTATATGCATGCAAAATATAAAGATGAGCAGAGATTAATTATAATCTCATATATAAAATGTTTAACTTTCCATTTTTGTACTTTAAAGTTAGGCAGAAAAAATGAGATGATGGAGTAAAAGGAAAATTGCATATAATTGAACCAAATTTTGCATGTATGTTAAAAATTTAGAGAAAATATGTAATCCAACAACAGAATTTTTAAAATATTAATCCAAAAAAAATTATTATGTGAGTTATACCAAATATAAGTTGATTATGGACCTTTGAAAAATTACAAATTCCAATGGTCAAGCTTTATCATTTCTAAGGGGAAAAACGATAGTTTACTCTATAAAAAGCAATGGTAGTATATAACTATGTATATATACACACATATGCACGTAAAAGCAATAAATTGTAATTACTGTCTATTTCTTAGAGCATTACTAGGGATCAATAATCAAGTTTAAATATCAGTTACCCTTCTAGAACTAGGGGCTTGGAGTTTTGGAATTGTTCCAACGTAGCCCGTGAGTCCAACATAAGGAATAAGGTAAGATGCAAGGAGGTAGTGAACTCCACTATAGTAAGGATCAAAAGGTGGGGACAACTTTTTCCCTACTGCAGCATCAACCACGTTTGCAAATGATTCTTTACTTAAGTCCAATAATGGTCTTGGAAATCCTTTAACAACTTTTTGAATGGCCCTGCATCAAGAATTTAATAGTTAGTACCTTTGACATTTAAAAGAAATTATTGCTACGATAGGATTTAAAGTGTATAGTATCTACATATGATAATTGTTGCTTGTCATTATGTTATGCCATCAATGTGTTTCTTTTCATTATAGATGGGATTCAAATCCAAATCCTTTATTCAAAGACAAAAATATTTATCTAATAAACTAACTAGAACCCATTAGCCATTATACCAACACACAAAATTAAAAGACATAAATATATTAAATAATGATTTCAAGAGAAAAACCTCAAGTGTCCAACTTCTTGGTAAGCAAATTGCTCAATAACATCCCTGGTAAAAGGATCCAAATTTGCCTTTTTAGCACCAATGGGTGTTGGACCTCCCTGGGTTAATTGTGGAGCAACTTTATCTAATCCATAACCCAGAGCGCCATACAAAAAGAATTCAGCTTCAAAGAACTCTAAATTTAGAGGAAATTCCAGAAGATCCACATCTGCTTTTGCGATTGATGTGTGTGAGTCGAGTTCAGAAGAATAAAATTTGGGAAGGAAGAGTAGGGACATTAGTAAAGTGGTGATGGTGGTTGTGCTAGTAGCAGGTAGTGCCATAATTTTCTTTTTTGCTGGATATTTTTGTAGACTCTCTAGTCTTCAGATATGTCAGATCGATGTTACTACTGTTTATATTTATATATAATCTCTGGCTGGTTGTATTTAGAAAAATGCCACATTGCTAATGTCATTGTTTTGTTTGTTTGTTTGTTTTTTTTTTTTTTTTTTTTGATAAGGCTAATGTCATTGTTTATATTTAGAATAAGGCCGATGTAGATATGTCAGATTGATGATAAAGCTACTGTTTATATTTAGAATAATTAATGTCAATGTAGATATGTCAAACTGATGACGAAACTAGTGTTTATATTTAGAATAATATGGACATTACCTTTGCGCCAAAGTTTATCTACAAAAGTTATAACTTTACTCAATATCTTTTTATTGGAGATAAATTTTGATAAATCTATTATTGAAAGAAATCTTCTTCTTATATTCTTCATACTTGCAAAAATTTTAGAAAATTAAGAATAAATAATTATATCATCAACAAATTATTTAAATTACAAGTTTTTATATTTTAAAATTATGCATAAATATAAGCAAATAGATGATATAGTAAATAATATCTGATTGACACAAAATTTGACATGCGTATTAAAAGCGTAAAGAACATGTAATTCAATGGTTAGATTTTCAAAATATGTCGTAATGTTTATTTTATTGAGTAAGATTATAAACTTAGGCTTTAACCAATTTTGTAGCTAAATATTGTCTTTATATTTGCATGGCTTGATGGCTAGCTGTTGAATAGGGATGATTTGAAAAGGTAAAACTAATTGTATTTTATTTGAGTTGTGAACTTATGATGCAACGATGCTAATGTGGACTTTGCCACAGCCAATTCTAAAAGCTAAATTGCCCTTCGACTTGTACAATAAGTCTAATAACAACCAATTCTACCAAATTTTTGGTAGTTACTGAAGTGGTAACTTATGATTGGTATATAATAAAATTGATTTTGGTGTTGACTCGATAGATCAAGAGGTGTCCAGCATAGTATCAAGATTCATTAATTCTTTATAAATCGACAGGTATCGAGCTAGGTATCAAGACCAAAGGTTCAGCTTTTCTTGAGCAGTCTTGTGTCTTTAATCATACCACTTGTTTAAATCCAAGATTTTCTTGAACACACTAGAAACTAAGACTCAAATATATGATCTCGGATATGCCAATACATAAAAATATGACCTTTACAAAATTGATACCCATATATATATAAAAAAAAAAAAAAAAAAAGGTTAAAAAACTAACATGACAATATCAACAAATGTGATATCTCTAACGTTAGTGTGAAAGAAAATAAATATTAGACATCAAACCTTAGGTGTCCAACTTCATGGAGCGCAAACTGCTTAATGACATGCTTACCGCCAATGGGTGTTGGACCTCCCAAGGTTAAATTTGGTGCAATTTTATCCAGGTCATATCCCAAAGCTCCATATAAGAAAAAATTTAGCTTCAAGGTACTCTAAATTTAGTGTAAATTCCAAAAGATCAATATCAACCTCTGGGATTGAGGAATCAGATTTTGCGGATTTAGAAGAGTAAGATTTTGGAAGGAGGATAAGTAATGCAGTTGTGGTGATAGTGGGAGTAGATAGAAACACTATGTCATGGCTTTTTTTGATGCAAGTGATGTGTGTTTGATTGACACTATAATCACTGTCTTATATATAGAGTTTGTGGTTGGTATAGGAGTAGCATGGTTTCATTTCAAATGGAAAGGATCCTTAGGGGGTGTTGATATGGGATAAATGAAAAGGTAAAAACATAACTAAAATCTTGGACCTTTGTCAAAAAACAAGAAAGAAGAGAAAGAAAAATATCATAGAAAAAGAAGAAGATGAAAAAGGAAAGTTAATAAAGAAGAATGAGAATAAGATCAAAATTCATATTTTTCCGTTTCAATTTACAATCGTTCATATTGTTCAGTGCATTCTTTGATGCAAATTGGGCAGGAGTTCACACTAATTGAAGATCAACCACTGCTACTTGAACACTTGATATATGGTATGTCGCTACCTCAAGGCTTGGTGTATGGAATATCTAGCACTTTGCGGTGGGCCATTTAGCTATGGCCTTTAGCTATTTGCTGAAAACTGCAACAGCCCCCATAAGCTCGGTGCTAACTCAGCAACAATACAACTCAACAATAAAGGAGGCATATGTTGAGAAGATGTTGAGCATGAACTTTTAGCCATTTTCGTTAGGGGTTCTTGGGTTGAAGTTGATATTTAGAATTTCGCTTCGAGGATTATTGGTTGCTGCCTTCCTTCCCTTTGCGGTTAGACTTGCGGCTCATCAGTTTTGCATTTTCAAGCTACAAAAAAAAATGTTCACGAATATTTTATAAAGCAAGAGATGTGGGATGATTCATCCATAAGAATGATAGCTAGAAAATAAAATAGATGAGTGGAAGAAATTTTTTTTCCTTGAATAAGAAATTTGATTCTCCCTCCATCCTTCACTTCTTGGGTGGCTTCCGAAGGTTGGAGCGATTTCGTCACATGATTTGGAGCATCTCCAACAACTCAATGAGCTAAGGATAGAACTTATTTCAGCTCAACTTCACCATGCTCTTCTTGCGCGGCAAAGTATCATACGATTTCTCTTAGAATGACAAGTTGATTTGAGAAACATCATCTTTTTGATGGTTTTACATCTTCAAATACATGACTTCTCTTGTTTCAGCTGCTTGACTCCCCAGCGGAGTTGCCAAAATGTCAGGGACGTTTTGCTACAAGGGCAAAAAATGTGAGAATGACCCAAATCTCCCCTTGGGTTCTTTAGAAGTGTTTATTGTGGAGAATCAAGCCCAAAATTCCAAATGTATAATGAACAAAAGGCTAATGGTTCTTTTAAAAAAGAAAATCAAAATACTAAAAACAAAAGTGCTAAAAAAGCATAAAAACACAATAGGTCTGAAAGTTCAACCCACATTCACCAAGAAGAGGAAATTGAGAGAGGTTGCGAGAAAGAGAGGGAAGACTCCCCTGTACCCATATTTCCACCCCTAAGGTTCAGAATTGTGAGAATGTTTCCTGGCTTAGTGGGTTTTTGCTCTCAAGTTTCAGCTCTATGGGAAAAACGTGGTTCAACAGGTCTGAAAATTCGACCCACAGTCACCGAGAAGAGGAAATTGAAAGAGGTTGTGATGTAAAGAAGGAAGGTTCCCCTGTACCCATATTTTCACCCCTAAGGTTCGGAATTGTGAGATTGTTGACTGGATGAATGGGCTTTTGCTCTGAAATTTTAGGTCTCTAGGTAGAACGTGGTTGGTTTTTTTTTTATGAGCTGAAGAGAGAGTTTTATATAGAGTTTGGGGTGTTGATCTAGACTGGTTTTTGAGTAGTGGAAGAGGCTTTAATCCCCTACGATACTATTTTGGTTTTTTGGCTTGGGTTGCTTTTGTTTAGGGAAGAGTTTGGTATACTTTTAGCATAATTTTGGAAATAAAGTGGGTTTTCTCTATATGGTTGCCTTTGGTCAGAAATTTCAGACCATTGGGAGGCTCACCTAAGTGAGGGTTAGCATATGGAGTTGGCCAATGGGAGCCAACTATGTTTAAAGGAAAAAAAAAAAAAGGTTTGGGCAGAAACTTTGGTTCACAGTCACCCAGAGTATAAAAACTGTTTTGGGGTGAAAATTTTGGATACAAGACATCCTTCATGAGCCTGAGGTGCTACCAGTGTCCTTTGCCCACTTGGTAGCATGCATGGGCTGAGCTCATGCAAAAGGTCCGAAAGGAACCGACCCATACTCTCCAAACCACACTTCCTCAATTTCTCCCAATAAGTCACTCAAGCTTGGGCCATGCTTAAAAGAATAAAGTAAAATATAATACATGAATTAAGCCTACAAGAAAGTCGGGCTTGGTTGAATTGGGCTTGTAGAAAATGTGTCTCGAAAATGGGTATCAACACTTCTCCTGTTTGGGATCCTTGTATTTTTGGTTCAAAAATACCCCTACACCCCTATGTTTAAGTAGAGTGGTCCTACACCCCTATGTTCAAAAATGCCCCAACACCCTAGTTTAAGTAGAGACAACACTAAAGGGTAATATGGTAAAAATACAACTCTAACTCTTATTAAAACATTACCTAAAAAATATGGTCACTCTCCTGTAGATTTTTAAATTGCTTTATCCACTTATAAATTAGATTCTCAAAATAAAAATTATATATATAAAATAAAAACACAGGATTTTTTTTTCTACAAAATAAACATTTAATATTTGTTCTTTTTTTGAAGCTAGTCTCATGACACTGACACTCTTGGTTGTATTAGTAGTTTTAAATACATAATATTAATGAAAAATGTGTAAATCTCAAATTGGAATGAATAAAAAATTATGAAAAAAACTCATTACACGCGCAAAGTGCTTGTGACTGCGTCAACAAAAATTTTGATGCGAAAAAGATATTAGTTGGCACTAAAAAAATTCATTTTTGTAACGTAATTCTGCGTCAACTTCTTGGTTGACTCGAAAAACGTTTTTTGGGGCAACATACTATTTTAGTGTCAATTATTAGTTGACACTAAAAGTCGTTTTTCGAGAAGTGTTCTAGGACTCCATCATGATTCATATACAAATACTTGCCCACTGTCTCACGCTGCATAGTGGACTTCATCGCTCCTCAGGGTTGTGATTCTCCAAAAGAAGTCTGAGTAGATTGATAGTGAGATGTGGGAAGACATTAGGGCAACATGGTTTTGTAAATGGGTTTTAATTTCCAACGAAAGGAAAAGAACTAGACGATGTTGACACCCCTTTATATCTATTATATATATAAGTAGACTGGTGGAACAATTTTAGAAGGATAACCTAGAGAACAGTAGTTCAGGTACAATATTTAAGTTTTGTCACTTAACATATATAATCACTTTGTTTTATACTTTACTATTGTTCAATTTCTCTTACTTAGCTCAAGTTCATTGTTCAAATTATAAAGTCTAACCTTTTTTTTATTATTATTAAAATGATATTGCAGGATTTGAACTTATAACATTCTTTCTATAATAAATTGAAAATTATTTTTTATCATCAGCTCAGTACACTAATGACTTTAGTGAAACCCACGTAAGCTTTTGAACAAAAGAGAAAAAAAATCTTAAAACAACAATTATGTGATGCATATAATCATAAATACTCAAAAATGATTTATTTATTATAATACAAAGGTCACATGCTTTAAACAGTGAACCGAAAAACACCAGAGCTTGCTTCTTGTAATCAAGCTGTAGGCATAGAATTAATGTAGATGAGATCTGGCAATGTTACCATTGCCTCCTTTTGGATAGAACCCACCAGGTTTATGCTCATCACCGGAGCCATAAACAACCCTCAATATCTCCTCAGCGGTCCTATCATATGCAACAGAGTCCGCATCTCCAGCAAGCACGTTCCCTTT
This sequence comes from Castanea mollissima, assembly GCA_014183005.1. NCBI lineage: Eukaryota > Viridiplantae > Streptophyta > Magnoliopsida > Fagales > Fagaceae > Castanea > Castanea mollissima. The sequence goes on from JACAVU010000008.1 coordinate 12,639,147, forward strand.
GATCTTTCCCTCAGCACCTTCAGATATGCGAACCCAAAGACCTTCATCTTTGACACCTTCATGTCCAAGCTTGTTCCTTAGATCCGAAAAGTAATTTGAAAATTGTGCCACTTATTCCATATGGTTCCACAATCTCGTGTGCATGCTCATACAGGTATGCTCGAATAACTGCATCTTGGCCCGATTCCACGCCTAATAGGCCTGCAACGAGCTGAACATATACACGTCCACATTCTTATCATAATATCTTCATGATTTTTGGACAAGTAGTAATTTTTTTTGACATCAGAGTAAGTGTTATGAACTCAACTTTTGTTTCCATGCTCTACCAATCTATCTTTCAAATCAAAAAAGGATTTGGTTTAAATTAAACTTTGTGTAACTTTTATCAGTGTTATATCACTCAGTAACTATATATCAAACGTGAAATTTGACTAATCCACGATTAAATAACTTGGATTGCATTGTCTCCTTATACCTAATATGCATGCAAAATATAAAGATGAGCAGAGATTAATTATAATAATCTCATATATAAAATGTTTAACTTTCCATTTTTGTACTTTAAAGTTAGGCAGAAAAAATGAGATGATGGAGTAAAACGAAAATTGCATATAGTTGAACCAAATTTTGCATGTATGTTAAAAATTTAGAGAAAATATATATGTAATCCAACAATAGAATTTTTAAAATATTAATCCAAAAAAAATTATTAGGTGAGTTATACCAAATATAAGTTGATTATGGTCCTTTGAAAAATTACAAATTCCAATGGTCAAGCTTTATCATTTCTAAGGGGAAAAACGATAGTTTATTCTATAAAAAACAATGGTAGTATATAACTATGTATATATACACACATATGCACGTAAAAGCAATAAATTGTAATTACTGTCTATTTCCTAGAGCATTACTAGGGATCAATAATCAAGTTTGAATATCAGTTACCCTTCTAGAACTAGGGGCTTGGAGTTTTGGAATTGTTCCAACGTAGCCCGTGAGTCCAACATAAGGAATAAGGTAAGATGCAAGGAGGTAGTGAACTCCACTATAGTAAGGATCAAAAGGTGGGGACAACTTTTTCCCTACTGCAGCATCAACCACGTTTGCAAATGATTCTTTACTTAAGTCCAATAATGGTCTTGGAAATCCTTTAACAACTTTTTGAATGGCCCTGCATCAAGAATTTAATAGTTAGTACCTTTGACATTTAAAAGAAATTATTGCTACAATTGGATTTAAAGTCTATAGTATCTACATTATGATAATTGTTGCTTGTCATTATGTTAAGCCATCAATGTGTTTCTTTTCATTATAGATGGGATTCAAATCCAAATCCTTTATTCAAAGACAAAAATATTTATCTAATAAACTAACTAGAACCCATTAGCCATTATACCAACACACAAAATTAAAAGACATCAATATATTAAATAATAATTTCAAGAGAAAAATCTCTAGTGTCCAACTTCTTGGTAAGCAAATTGCTCAATAACATCCCTGGTAAAAGGATCCAAATTTGCCTTTTTAGCACCAAGGGGTGTTGGACCTCCCTGGGTTAATTGTGGAGCAACTTTATCTAATCCATAACCCAGAGCGCCATACAAAAAGAATTCAGCTTCAAAGAACTCTAAATTTAGAGGAAATTCCAGAAGATCCACATCTGCTTTTGCGATTGATGTGTGTGAGTCGAGTTCAGAAGAATAAAATTTGGGAAGGAAGAGTAGGGACATTAGTAAAGTGGTGATGGTGGTTGTGCTAGTAGCAGGTAGTGCCATAATTTTCTTTTTTGCTGGATAATTTTGCAGACTTTCTAGTCTTTAGATATGTCAGATTGATGTTACTACCGTTTATATATATAATCTCTGGCTGGTTATATTTAGAAAAATGCCACATTGCTAATGTCATTGTTTATTTTATTTTTTTATTTTTTTTTGGGATAAGGCTAATGTCATTGTTTATATTTAGAATAAGGCCGATGTAGATATGTCAGATTGATGATAAAGCTACTGTTTATATTTAGAATAATTAATGTCGATGTAGATATGTCAAACTGATGACGAAACTAGTGTTTATATTTAGAATAAGATGGACATTACCTTTGGGCCAAAGTTTAGCTACAAAAACTATAACCGTACTCAATATCTTTTTATTAGAGATAAATTTTGACAAATCCATCATTGGAAGAAATGTTCTTCTTATATTCTTCATATTTGCAAAATTTAAAAAAAATTAAGGATCAATAACTATATCATCAATAAATTATTTAAATTACAAGTTTTTGTATTTTAAAATTATGCATAAATATAAGCTTATAGATCATATAGTAATTAATATCTGATTGACACAAAATTTGACATGCGTATTAAAAGCGTAAAGAATATGTAATTCAATGGTTAGATTTTCAAAATATGCCGTAATGTTTATTTTATTGAGTAAGATTATAAACTTAGGCTTTAACCAATTTTGTAGCTAAACATTGTCTTTATATTTGCATGGATTGATGGCTAGCTATTGAATAGGGATGATTTGAAAAACTAATTGTATTTTATTTGAGTTGTGAACTTATGATGCAACGATGCTAATGTGGACTTTTCCACAACCAATTCTAAAAGCTAAATTGCCCCTCGACTCGTACAATAAGTCTAATAACAACCAATTCTACCAAATTTTTGGTAGTTACTGAAGTGGTAACTTACGATTGGTATATAATAAAATTGATTTTGGTGTTGACTCGAGTGAAAATGATTTTTTCTTAATCACAACCTTTCACCTCAAAAAATGGTAAAATATATATAATTTCTTGTGTGCGTAACATTGTTTGGGTTCCATAGGATTTGGCTTATAGTTAAGCACATTGTGTCTATCCATTGTGTGATATGGATGTCCCTTTGGAGGCTTATGCGCACGCTCTTTATGAATCCGTGAAATGGTCTATTTCTAAAAATGATATAATATTCAAAAACAAAAGTGAAAATGATATTGATAGATAGATAGATAGATAAGCAATTAAAAAAAATAAACAATAATTGTTTGTAATTTTAGGAGTTTTTTAAGAGAATTTTTTTTTTTTTACAAAGACTTAAACGTGTGTTTGTATTAATTTTTTATATAATTTTTTTAGAATATAATTTATAAGTAATTAAAGTAATTTGAAAACCAATAGGACAATGGTCCTATTTTATATGCAATATTATAGGGGACGTTAAGATGTATTTTCACCAAATTATCCTCCAATTTTTTTTTGCTTAAAATTAGAGTATAAGAATATTTTTGAACCGTAAAAAGTCTATCACAATAAGGAAAGCCTTTTAAATAGCAGTATAGACAATTAAATAAAAAAAGTGCGGATAACTATAGTAGCTGGTTTAGATGTGGAGTTTTGAGTTTGGAATTTGGATTAGGATTTGGGTGAAATTTTGAAATTGGATAATATTTTTTTTAATTATAGAAATTTTGGATAATTGCTTGGTAATTATCTCTTAATGTGAGAAAAAGAGGTAGTGAAAAAAAAAAAGATGAGAGAGAGAGAGAGAGAAGGGACAAAAATCTATTCGAAACAATTAAAAGAAGTTGTTTTATCCCTTGATGTGAGAAAAAGAGGGAGTGAAAAAAGAAAAAAGAAAAAAGACGACTAACATGAGAGAGAGGGAAAAAAATTGACAAAGTGACGCGGAGAGGGAGAAATGTGGGTTGAAGAATCTAATTTTTAAATTTAACTAAAATTTAGGAGTTTTTAAATTAGTAATTTTACACGTCTAACTACATTATTTAAACTTCCTAAGCAAATGAATTTATTTTTATAGTACTTTGGACATACAAAAGTACGACTGCAAATAAAGAAAGCCCCTTAAATATTAGTATAGATAATATATGAAACTAAAATAATACAGCAACAAAGATTAAACTATAGTAGTCCAAAAACAAATTAAATGAAATTATACCATGTTCTGAAAATTGGTTGCTCATATCTTATTTGGAAAGTGGACAAATAAAATAAATTTATTGCATCACATTAACAAAAATTAAGTTAAGAAGTTAGTTTTTTTTTCTTTAAATAAAATAAACTATGATAGGGATAAATCTCAAAGCAGACGGATCCATTTTACAAAGTTAATAATAAGCGACGGTGCTATCAAGAGAGACGGTCTGGATAGCATAACAGTCAAAGAACTGGTAGATGGAATCATGTCTTTAACGGAAGGCAAAGAAATGGACAAACTCTTTAAAGTGGATGGACTCGATGGAGACGGTGGCAAAGCCATGTGGCACCTACGTGACCTAAGTAGTCTCCAAGGAACCTAATATGGAAATGTCTTACATTCTACGTTCAACCATAATCAGAGGAATCCATACAAAGAAAGAATCCCACAATATGTGAACACTGAAAATGATCTTCTCTACAAGAAAATGTCTTCTCCATCAAGAAACTAAGGTCATCTCTACACTACTATAAACCCCCCCCCCCCCAAAAACCCTCATAAATCGAGGTACGCATAATTATACCCTAGCTCTGGCACTCTAGAATGATAGAAAATTCACTTTTATTACTTAACCTTTGGAGGCTGGTACCACACCAGTACTCTCTGCAGGGTTTTTTCTTTATTTGTGTTGCACAGGTTCCCAAGGGCACGTGAGAACTATTCAGCTTACTGACGATTTTCAGCACTATCAGTTGGCACCATCTGTGGGGATAAGAGGCAGAAACCACATTGCCCCTTCCCATACAAAGAGTTGTATGGTACTCATACGCTCAATGGCAACCACCAACAACCAAGAAAGTGAACCGCGCACCACTGTCCTTGAAAGACAGGTGCAGACCTTAACTGCAGCTGTGGAATGCCTTACTAAGCAAACCCTTCTCAATTCTTCCCCCTCACCTCCGAAACAAAGGTTCAACTCTAGGAAAGGATCTTCCTCCAAAACCAAAGGTTGGAAAGAAAAAGGCTCTGTAGAGTTTATTTAGACCTCTTAAACCACAATTGGATTAACCTAGTTAACAAGCCAAGTTATTACTTAGTTCAAATTCCAGATCTAGGTTAACTCAATCATATAATCATATCAATGTAAAGTGTGGAATATAAAAGACACAAAGATATGATGACTCAGGAAAACCAAACGGATAAAAAACCTGGGGAGGATTTAACCTAGCTATCCTCAAGGTAAACCTGAATCCACTATGAAAGAATCGAAGTTGTACAATAGCAACTTATACCACTAACATCCTAGTGCTACCCACTAGTAGAAACTTACTGACACGACCACGTGCAAGCTCCGAGACCATAGACTCCTTCTTTCTTGGATTCTCCAGCAAGTACAAGCACTCCCACTTGTTTATCTTTTAGCTCTTATGGTAACAACTGAACGATCATCAAGTTCTCAAAGAAATCTCCTTCTTGATAATCCCAAGCTTGTGTGAAGGCAAGCACCTCTCAGATCTCACAAGAGATTCACACAAACAGCAATATCAACAACCAAGAATCTAGAGAGCTTTTGGGTACAAACCCTAGATACAAAAAGAGGCACACTCTTCTCTCTCTTAGAAGTCCTTAAAAACGTGCTTAGGGTTTCCTTTATATAGTGGGAGAAGTAGATCTGAAACCCTAATCCTTAATGGGCTTGAATTGTGTTTGGGCCGACTTAAAATTCTGCTAAAAATTCCTGATGCACGATTCTCGATCGATCGAGTCTATTCTTCAATCAATCGAGCCGTGTAGAAATAGAATAGTATTTTCCTGTAACTACTCGATTCCAAACTTACATTAAACTAAACTTTGAGCAACACTAAACCTAGACTAAATGTTTTGATCATGGTTTGCCAACACAATACACATTGAAGTTCTAATACATTAGTCCCTAAGGTCTTAGAACCTAATAGGCTCAAAGTGATTCAGTCACTTTTTCTCTCTCTCCCTTTATTTTTTTACATTACTTGTTTGTTTTGCTTTCTTATTTATGACTTAGTCTAGTTTTATGCTTTGTATGTTTACATGTTTTTGTTTGTTTGTTTTCAGTTTTGTTTTATTTTTTTTTTACATAAAAATAAAAAATTTTAAAAATAAAAAATATACAAAAACAATGTGTGGTTGTTTATTTTGGTACTTGTGTACCTTGGATGGCCTTTGAAACAAAGTTTCTTAACTTTGTATCTCTTGTAACTTAGATGAGCATCTCAATGCACAACTAAGCAAATGAGCTTTGTGGCTCGTGTTTGTGATGAGTATGATTAAGACTATCTCTTATATCTCATGCTTATATCACTCTTTTGGATGGGAAGGACTAGAAAATCCTAATAGAAAGACATAAATAACCATCTCACCATTAAAACCCGTCAATCATGTATAACATCTGTATGCTTCGGCATTGCAAAATTGCGATGTTAAAGCTTAAATAATTGGGTATTTCTTCTCTATCTTATATGCCCATGCATGATGTGCTTAAAAGAAAAAATATGCAAAGAAAATAAAAGCAAAAAGAATAAAAAATCTTTTAAAATGATAGTAAGTGTGTTTCTAGGAGATGTGGGAGTTATAGCATCTACCTCGAAGGTGAGTCCCCATCAAGCAGTTATGATTGTGTGTGAGTGTATTTGATTTTCTCATGTCTTAAATCTTCATAATATGAGACACTTATGCACACTTGCTATGTTTCACACACAACACACACTTTTTGCTACTTTTGATACATGTGTAGGTACAATTTAATTTGGTCACCAAAAAGAATACATGTGTTAATATATGCTCACTAAATTGTCTTAACTTATTTTTGAAATATAAAATTGGTTAGACTTGTTTAGTGTGTGTGTGTGCGCGCGCTTTTGGATCTATGGATGCTATGCTTATATGTTGAGAGATGTCTTGAGAGCTTAACATTCTGATTGGATCTTTGGTTGAGTAGCTTGTTTGTTGCATTTATCTCCTTGTGTTTTTCCTTTTGAAAAACTCATTTTCTTCAAGCTCGACAACTTCTCGACAAATCCTTGACAGATTCATTTCTATCAAACTTTCTTTCTTCTTTTTCTTGATAGAAACCTTGACAGATACTCGATCCATAGAGATTTTAGAGTTGCTCCTTGATAGAAGTTCAAAATTTTCTTGATCTAACAAAGTTTCTAGGTTTCATCTAGACAGCTTCTTCGATCCATCGAGCCAAATTTCTTTGCTCTTTGTTTGCTCGATAGATTCTCAACAAATTGTTCGATCCATCAAGGTGATTTTTTTCGTTGACAGATCCTCAACAACACATTGACAGATTAATTTCTGTCAAGATTTAAAGCTCGACAAATCCTTAATAAGAATCTCGATCCATTGAGTTACGATTTCTATTTAAAGGCGAGGTGCAATTCAGGTTTCATTTCTCTCACTCTTTCTTGATAGATCCACTTCTGTCTTGACCCAAACACTTTCCTCTCACTCTAATCTCCACTCCTTTCAAGATTTCGGCCTAATCAAGCTTCAATCTTGTGTTATGAAATTCAAATCCTTCCTCTCTCTCTCATGCATTTCACGCATTAGACCTAGGTTTTGGGGTTTTTGCTATATTTTGGGGTTTCTGAGATTTTTGTGAATATTGTGGGTTGGGGTATGTGAATCTGATCTTATATGACCATGCATTGCATCCTCATTGTATTATAACAATGTTTCATGCATATTTAGATATGTGTGATTGATTATTGTTGTTGAGTGCTATTAGGTTTGGATTGGGTGACCTCATGATGCTCTTAAATTCTCATGTCACATGTTCATGCATTTTTCATGCATATGTTCTTTTCTCATATACTTTAAACATGTGTTTCCTTCTATTCTCTCTCCCTCTCTCTCTCTCTCGGATAAACTGCGTTATGGCACCCAAACAGCGCAAATCCATGTCGGCTCAAAACCCTATTTAAGGTTCCTGGTCATCCTCTTCGTCTCTTCCTTCTATTCCATCTCACATTCGATTCCGTGATGAGAAGGCCAAGACGGACTTCTTTGAGAACTTCCAAGTCCGTGGTGTTCATTCAAAATGCTAGGTCATTTTGTCGAATTTCTCCAACACTACATTACCTGATGTATTCGGACTTGGGGATGGGAATCTCTATGTGAGAAACTTGTGCGTTGTCCCGTCGTGTTTATATAGGAGTTCTACTCCAACATACACAACATCAATACCTCTGTGCCTCAGTTCGCTACGCAATTTAAAGGTACATGTATAGTAGTTACCTCAGATCTTGTTGACGAGGTACTACAAGTCCCTAGGGTAGCGCATCCTAACTACCCTAGTTGTGATTGTCTTTGAACCGTGTCTAGAGACGAACTCATCTCCCATTTTTGTGGGACTCCTTCCATATGGGGTGGTAAGCTAAACACTCCATGCTCAGGTTTTGCAAAAGGCCTGAGATTCCTTAACATAGTGATGACATTCATTCTCACTCCATTGTCTCACTATAACTCCACCACTGAGCCACGTTCCCGTTTTCTTCTATCTTTGATGGAAGATCTTACCATTGTTTTTCCCTCTCATTTCATCACATCTATTATTGATATCTATCAGGATACCGCGACTTATGACAAGCTCATCTTTCCTTCAGCTATCACGCAAATCCTTCAGCACTTCTCCATTCCTATTCCTCTCTCTCCTCTCTTCACCATCATAGGTGCCATATATGCTGGTTCTGTCCGGCGGAGCGAGGCCCAGCTTCAATCGAAGTGGCCACGAGTGGAGACGACTGATCCTGCAGCTTCTGCTATTCCACCCTCTTCCTTGGTTCCTTCTACCTTGGCTCCTTCCTCTTTCACAACTGGTGTCACTCTCAATGCCATTATGGAGCAGCCATAGCAGATGCATGCTGATTTTGGTGGTCATCTTGACTATCTCACTAATGAGATGTCTTAAATGAACACTAGGATAGGACGAATTGCATGCCGATAGGCTCGCATCAGCTACTATGGACCTTCTCCCTCTCCTTCTCCAAAGCGTCCTGTAGTTTCTCCTTCTGAGAATGATAAGGATGATGCTGGCTCTTTCGATGATGAAAACCTCTTAGTGACTTGCCATTTGCCATTCGTGACCTCCCTTTTGTCATTCGTGACAAAAAGGGGGAGTAGTTTTGGGTTTGAAAGTAGTCTTGTTGATAGACCAAAAATGTATTAACCCCTAGTGATAAATTAATCAGTTAATTAGCTAAGTTAATTAATTAATTCAAGTAACATGCAAAACGCGTGATAGCACAAACAAATCACGAACTAAGTTAATATGCAGCAGAAAATAAAGTTGACACAATGATTTGTTTACAAATGAGGAAAACCTCCAAGGCAAAAACCCCACCAGGTGATTTTAAGGTCACCACTCCCGAGAATCTACTATTATCACAACAAGCGGTTACAAGTAAATGAATTCTAGTACCTTATACCAATCTATAGTTAAACCCTTGCCACAATACATAATTGGACTTGTTCTGTAGTGACAATTTCTCATTTTCAATGCACAACTCCCAGTATGTGACTAACTAATCGATGCGCAAATCCCAGTATGCGGCTTACTCACCAATTTGAAAAAGATGTTGGCTATAAAGTTCTTCAGTTCATCAACACAATGAAAATCATGAAGCTTCTTGGTCACAAATCCAGCGGCATACAAACGCAGTAGCTTCTTCAATAGAAAGATGAATTAGGAAAAATTCTGACTCTGGTCACAATTTGCATAAACAAAACTTTGCTTCGCACTCGTGCAACCTTTGACGGCCCTCAAAATAATCTTTATATATGTTTAAGGTTGTGAGAAAAGAAAACCTAAACATGTACACATGGATTTGAGTGAAATCAGATCTGAAAAACTGATTTTCATAAATCTCGATAGATAGGTTATCTATCGAGCAGTTGTCAAGCATCAAGATAAACTGTCTTTTAATCCTCAATAGATGATATCTGTCAAGCTAGCTATCGAGCTTTAAAATCTAGCACTTCTTCACTTGTTTCTTGGACAAATTTGCATGTCTTCAATACTTGGACTTGAATTCTTGTTCTTTGAAGTATTAAACACATCCTAGATCTACCCATTTACAAGTAAAGTGTGTTTTGTCAAAGGATTAGCTAATTCTAAATGACATATGTTCCTAACATGATTCACATATATCCTAACAATCTCCCCCTTTGGCAATCTATGACAAAACCACAACAAACAAATTAACATATGAAAGAAGTCATAAATCACTCAACTCATACTCACTTGTTGAATACAATAAAATCTATCCTAACACAAACTCTTGAAAAACTTTGCAAGAAGAGAGTTCATGGCAAGAAATACTTTGTCAACCTCTATTTCTGAAACACTTTAAACAAAACTCATCATAGCATCTTAGTGTGAAATAGAAATAAAAGATTTCATACAAGTAATAAGAAGCATGTGCATAAAGAGAGAAAAAAAAAAACAAAACATGAAGAGATAGGTGAAAGAATGTAATAACAACCTCACTATATATATATATATATATCAAAATGAATACAAGGTTTGCTATCACAATGTAAGAACAATGTATCTAAAAAGAAAGAAAAAGAAAAGATGCAAAAAGTCCTCACTACATCCCTTAAAGATAAAAATACTCCCCCTAACAAAAATATCCCCTACACTAACTCTCCCTTTTAAGTAAATGGCTACTCTCATATCCAAAACTACTCCTTTTTGTCACGAATCACAAAGGGTAAGTCACTGAGAAGCGGTCATCTCCTCGTCATCGAAAGAGTTAGCACCATCATCCTCATTAGCATCACCACCGTCATCCTCGTCCTCAGATGCCTCTGGAAAAGGAGAGGGAGACTCTACAAAGCCACCAAGGTGAGCTTGTCGTTGTGCAATACAACTGACACGAGTGTTCACCTGACACAACTCATCACTAAGAGTGTCAAGGCAAGCATCCATGCACTGAAGCTGCACCATGATCGCCTCAAGGGTCACATCATTCGTGGAAGAAGAGGGAGCAGATGTGGATGTAGCTAAAGAAGCCGGAGGAGTCGCCTTCTAGGTCCGTGGCCGCTTCGATCGAAGTTGGGCCTCACTTTGTCAAATGGATCTATGGCACACATGACGAAGAAGTGGTCCAACTCGGGACAGGAGACAAAAAAGTGGCGAATGATTCATGTGATAGTGGAAGGAAAAATGAGCTTATCACATGTTGTCGTATCCCTATAGACATCTATAAGGGAGAGAAAGAAATGAGAGGAAAAATCAATAGAAAGATCCTCTAAAAGGGATAACAAAAATCGAGCACGAGGCTTTATGATAGAGTTATAGTGAGAGAATGATGGAGAACAAATGTCATCACCATGTTAAGGAACCTCGGACCTTTAGCAAAGGTCAAGCAAGGAGTGTTTTGATGACCACCCTAAGATGAAGGTGTCTCACAAAATAGAGACATGAGATTATCTTTAGACACAGTCTTAAGTTGATCACAGCCAGAGTAGTCAGGATGCTCTACCCTCGGTATGTGTAGCACCTCAGATATAAGATTCGGAATGACTATAATGCGCTTACCTCGAATGCAAGTGATAAAATAAGGTACAAAATAATCAAATCCGAGCATATTAGAGTAAAAATCCTTTATGATCATGGAGGGACAAGTGACAGGGAGGTCACAAAGTGACTCACAACCCTTACTGTAGATGACAGTGGGAAGGTCAGTATCAAAAAAGTCCGATAAGATGACTTGGCACTCTGAATGAATGCCGCATCGAGAAAGTTTTTCGAAAAGTCCTTACAGGCTTTATCATCACAGAACCTAACATATGAGGGAGTAGAATCAGAAGTAGATGCCCCAGAACAAAGAGAGTTCCAGGACGAAGTGGACTTACGCTTAGTTGCCATAGAGCAATTAACCGAAAGAGAAAGAGAGAGAGAGAGAAAGAGAGAGAAAGAGATAGAGAGAGACAAGCAAAAAAGTACCAAACATAATCAATATGAAAAAATAAAGAAATAGTGAGGTACGTATGCATAAAACATGCATGAACATGTGACATGCAACAATAAAAACATCATGGGCTCAACCCAATCCAATCCTACCAACACATATCATTGCAACCAAGTAAGCACACATCTATAATGCATGAAACATTGTTAAAATGCAAATGTGATGCAATGCGTGAGCATACATGATCATTTAAACAAAACCCATCCTAAAATTTCACAAAAACTTCATCAATTTTGAAAAACCCCAAAAATTTTCAAAAACCCAAAAACCTAGATCTATATGAATGAAATGCATGAACAATAGGGAAAACAAGATCTTACCAGAGAGAAGAAGATCAATCTAGGCCGTAAAACAATTGGGTATGAGGTTTGGAGAGAGAGAAAAGTGTTTGGGAAGAGGAAGAGATGTTTTCTATAGAGAGAGATCGAAGAGAAATAAGTGAGAAATCACGCTGAGGCTTTATATAGAAACCCACGATTCTCGATGGATCAAGAGGTATTGAGAGGTGTCGAGATTTAAAACTCAATGGATAGAGCTATCGAGGAGCTATTGAGAGCTGTCCATAGCAAAAGAACCTCGATGGATTGAGAAGCTATTGAGTATACAGAAACTTACTTGATGGATCGAGAGGTGTCGAGAAGCTATCGATATAAATTTTCACACACTTCGATGGATTGAAATTGCAATAGTAGCTATCGATAAAGGAAGCTCAATAAGCTCTATAGATAGCCTAGCTGTCGAGAGGTGTCCAGTAGTTGTCAAGATGGCTTAAAAATAGTTTTCAAGAAGAGAAAAACATAGACATGAATGCAACCAAACATGCTACTCAACCAAAGATTCAAACACTATTTTAAGCTCTCAAAAACATCTCTCAACAAGAAAAATATCAAGCATATAGATCCAAAACACACACACACACTAAACAAGTCTAACCAATTTTATATTTTAAAAACAAGTCAAGACAGTTTAGTAAGCATACATTTACACATGTATTCCTTGTGATGGCCAAATCACATTGTACCTACACAAGTATCAAAAGAAGTAAAGACTATTGCGTGTTGTGTTTGAAAAACATTGCAAGATTGCACAACTTTTTACATGTTATGATGATTTGAGATATAAGAAAATCACTTTAACTCACACACTATCATAACTGCATTATGGGGACTATCACCTTCAAGGTATATCCTATAACTTCCACATCTCCTAGAAGACATGTTTGCAATCATATATAAAGCATATTGATTATTTTTTCTTTTATTTTTCTTTTGATATTTTCTTTTTAAGCATACCATGCATGGGCATATAAGAGAGAGAAAAGAAATACCCAATGATGTTAAGCTTTTGACATTACACTTTTGCTATGCCGAAGCATATAGATGTCATTTCATGATTGGCAGGCAACAATGGTGAAATGGTTATTTATGCCTTTCTCTTAGTATTTTCTAGTCCTACCCATTAAAAAGAGTGATACGAGTGTTAAGTACAAAAGATTACTTAATCTTACTCATTACAAACACAAGCCACAAAACTCACCTGCTTAGTTGTACATAGAGATGCTCATTTAAGTTACAAAAGATACAAAGTTTAGAAAACTTTATTTCAATGGCCATCCAAAGTACACAAGTACCAATGTACACAAAACACACTGTTTTTGTATTTTTTTTTCAATTTTTTTTATGGAAAAACAAAATAAAGCAAAACTGAAAAAAAAAAATGTTAAAAAAAGCATAGCATAAAACTAGACTAACTCAAAACAAGAAAGCAAAACACACAAGTAATGCAATCAAAAATATAGAGGAAGAGAAAGAAAAGTGACAAAATCAATTCGAGCCTTTTTCCTTCCACACCTTGGAAGAACCTTTCCATTTAGCAAACCTTGATTCGGTGGTGATGGGAAAAAATTGAAACCGATCAAATTCGAAGGAACATGATGGCTTTGAGTAGATCTCCAAGAGGAGCAAGAAAGGATGGAAACTAATTTTGGTTTCCTGATGAGATCATATTGTTGCTCTGTTGAGTGGTTAACCACTTATAGCAATTAGGTCGAGTATGTCCGGTTACTCCACAATGATAGCAGAGATGCTGCTTCTTCCGTTTATACTTTTGGGTAATGCCCTTCTTAGCCCTAGGGTTTCTAGTCTCTTTCTTATTAAGTTTAGGGAGTGCTCCTAAGATAGATTTATCCTTGTCTATGTTCTCATTAACTAAAACAATTTTCACATCATTATTCTCAAATTCAATATTATTAGCAGGAGAAACAAACATAGTAGTATTGGAAGAAGCAATATTAGGAGAAAAGAAATCATACCCTAAACCGATTCGATCAGAAGTTGATTTTTGGGCACTAAGCATCTCATCAACTTTTGCAATTGAAGTCCTCTCCAACTAAGCACTGACTTAGACCAACTCTGCCTCAAGCTTCTTGGTCTTTTCAGCCAAGAAATTGTTCTCAAACCTTAGTGCTCCAATAGTCGGATTAGTTTTATCAAACTGTTAGGACATATGTGTTTCACTTGTTTAGAACATATGTCATTCATTATTTATGTAATTGGATAATCCTTTGTCAAAACGCACTTTACTTGTAGTTTGGTAGATTTAGGATGAGGTTAATGCTTCAAGAAACAAGGTTTCAAGATCAAGTGTTAAAGTCATGAAGTCTATCCAAGAAACAAGTTGATAAGTGCTTTTCATTAAAGCTCGACAGCTGCTTCTATTGAGCTTTAAGAAGCTGTTCTAGCCCCGAGGCTCGATAGCTACTCGACAGCACCTCAACACTTGTAGCTGTCGAGATTTAAGAAAAATAGATTCTTAGTTCTGTATTAACTCTAATCCGTGGATGTGTCTTTGGGCCTTCTTTTCTCCTAACCCTAGACATATAAAAGGATTATTTTAAGGGCCGTCAAAGTATGGCAAGTTGCACAAGCATTGAGAATTCCTTGTTCATGTAAATTGTAACTTGAGACGAAGTTCTTGCCCTAGTTCATCTTTCTTGTGAAGAAGTTGTTGTGTCTTTGCACCGTAGGGTTTTCTAACCAAGCATCTTCTTAATCTTCATCGTGTGGATGAATTGAAGAACTTTGTAGCCAACAAATCTTCTTTAGTTGGTGTTTAAAGTCGCGTACTGGGATCCGCGCAATTGGTTAGTCACGTACTTGGGAGCCGTGCATCAAAAGGAGAAACTGTCACTACAGGACAAGTCCAATTAGGTATTGGGGTAAGGGTTCAACTGTAAGTTGGTAAGGTACTTGGGATTCCTTTACTTGTAACTGCTTGTTGTGATAATAGTAGAATTTTGGGAGTGATGACCTTAAATTCACCTGGTGGGGTTTTTGTCGTGTTGGTTTTCCCCATACGTAAACAAATTGCCGTGTTATTTATTTTCCGCTGCATAATTAGTTTAATTAGTGATTTGCTTGTGCTACCACGCATTTGCATGTTAATTTGATTAATTAATTGAACTTGGCTAATTAATTAACTTAATCCATCACAAGGGGTCAATACGTTTTTGGCCTATCAAGTGGTATCAGACCAAGCATGCTTTGATTAGGGTTTAATCCTTGCGTGTGATCCATTGACCCCTGTTTGTCATGGATAGAGGTCAATCTCTTATTATACCTCCTTTGTTTGATGGTACTAACTATACATACTGGAAAATATGCATGAGAGCTTTCTTGCAGTCTTTAGATGAGAAGGTGTGGCAAGCTGTGGAGATAGGCTGGACCAAGCCTAAAGAAGCGTCGGCCGATTAGGATGAAGCCAAGATCAAGGCGGCAAACTTCAACAGTAAAGCATTGAATGCCTTATTCAATGTGGTCACTAATAAGGAGTTTAAGAAGATATCCTTCATTGAAACTGCTAAGGAAGTATGGACCATCCTCCAAACAACCTATGAGGGAACAAAGGTTGTCAAAGATTCAAAGCTACAAAGGCTTACTACGCGCTTCGAAGAAATTAAGATGGAGGAGGATGAGTCATTTGATGAGTTCTATGCCAAGCTCAATGACATAGTGAACTCAGCCTTCAATCTTAGGGAAACCATTCTTGAAGCCAAGACTGTGAGGAAGGTGCTTAGATCTCTACCCGAGAGATTCCATGCCAAGATCACGACAATAGAGGAATCAAAAGATATTGACAAAATTCCTCTGATTGAGCTGGTTGGTAATCTGCAAACCTATGAGCTAGGGTTGACAAGAATTGGCAAGTCGGGAAAAAGCAAAAGCATGGCACTAAAAGCTAAAAGTAGTGAGACAGATGAGTCATTAGATGATGAAGACTCTAAGATGAAGTCCTACATAACTAGGCAATTCAAGAAATTCATGAAAAATGCCAATGGAAAGGGCTTCGACAAGGACCATAGGCAATTTAGTTCTTCTCAGTTCAAGAGCCAAGATAAAGGGAAGAATGATGTAAGGGATGGCGGTCAGTTCACTGTTCCCACAGGACCCAAGTGCTTCGGATGTCAAGGTTTCAGTCACATGAAGCAGGAGTGTTCCACATATCTCAAGAGTATTGGGAAGAGCAAGGCACTAGTTGCTACCTTGAGCGACACTGAGCCTAAGGATGATTCCGACAATGAAGATGATGGAATTTTGAATGCCTTCACTGCCACTATCAATCCTACTGAAGGGATTGTTAAAGATGTGGATGAAGAAGAGGAATTCATGGAATCCAAGTTTGAAAAGATGGATGATCAAGATGATATCCATACAGCCTATGAGAAACTGTACAAGCTTTCTGAGAAACATGAGAAACTCTATAGGCTAGCCACCAAGAAGCTCAGTGATGTGGAACTTAACCGTGAGGAACTTTTCACAAAGTGTGATGAAGCTAATCAAACTATTGGGGCATTGAGAATCAAGAACAACTTCTTAGCTAAGAAGATTAAGAAGCTTGAAACGGAGCTGTTTCAAGTTAGAGCTCAATTGGAAAGGGCATCAAGTGCGAAGCTGGATGAGATGCTCAGCATTCAGAAATCTACTTATGATCGAACAGGATTGGGGTATGAATTCTCTTCTTCTAATATTGCTTTTGCTAGTACTACTATGTTTGTTCCTCATGCTAATAATATAAAAATTGAGAACAATGACGTTAAAACTAAATTAGCTAGTGAGAACATAGACAAAGGTAAATCTATCTTAGGAACACCCCCTAAGCTCGAGAAGAAGGACACTAAAAACCCTAGGACTAAGAAGGCTAACTCTTAAAAATCTAAACAGAAGAAGCAGCATCTCTGTCATCATTGTGGTATTGCCGGTCATACTCGACCAAATTGTTATAAGTGGTTAGCCACTCAACAGAGCAATGGGATGATAGCATCTGGGAACCAAAATCAACTTCAAACCTCTTTTGCTCCTCTTGGAGATCTTCTTAAAACCCTCATGTTCCTTTCGAACTTAAACGATTTCAATCCTTCCCCCTCATCATCGGTTCAAGGATTTGCTAAGAGGAAAGGTTCTTCCAAGGTGTGGAAGGAAAAGGGTTCCAAGTGATTTATTCACTTTTTCTCTCTCTCCCCTTCTTGTATTTGTTTTTGCATTGCTTGTGTGTTTTGCTTAATTGTTTTGAGTCAATCTAGTTTTTATGCTTTGTTTACTTTGTTTAAACATGTTTTTGTTTGTGTGTTTTCAGTTTTGTTTTATTTTATTTTTTCAAAAAAAAATTGAAAAATCAGAAAAATACAAAAATAGTGTGTGTTTGTGTACATCAGTTCCTGTGAACCTTAAAATGGACATTGAAAAAAAGTTTTCTAAACTTTGTATCTTTTGTAGCTTAGATGAGCATCTCTATGCACAACTAAGCAAGTGAGCTTTGTAGCACTTTGTTTATGATGAGTAAGGTTAAGTGATCTCTTGAACTTAACACTCGTATCACTCTTTTTGACGGCTTGAACTAGAAAATCCTAAGAGAAATGCATAAATAACCATCTCACCACTGTTACCCGCCAATCATAAAATAACATCTGTATGCTTCGGCATAGCAAAAGTGCAATGTCAAAAACTTAACATAATTGGGTATTTCTTTTCTCTCCTTTGTATACCCATGCATGGTTTGCTTAATAAAAAGAAAATATGCAAAGAAAATAAAAGCAAAAAGATCAAAAATGCTTTAAATATGATTGCAAGTGTGTTTTCTAAGAGATGTGGGAGTTATAGGATGTACTCAAAGGTGATAGTCTCCATCAAATAGTTATGATTGTGTGTAAGTTAAAGTGATTTTCTCATACCTCAAATCGTCATAACTTTGAGACACTTGTGCAATCTTGTGATGTTTTCACACATAGCACGCAATATTCTTTGCTATTTTTGATACATGTGCAGGTACAATGTGATTTGGCCATCACAAGGTTTACATGCATTGATGTATGCTCACTAAACTGTCTGAACTTGTTTTTGAAATATAAAATTGGTTAGACTTGTTTAGTGTGTGAGTGCGTGTTTTGAGATCCATGTGCTTAAGATTGTTGTTGAGAGATGTTTATGAGAGTCCTATATGTTGATTGGATCATTGGTTAAGTTGCATGATTGATTGCATTCATGTTTGTGTTTTTCCCTTCTTGAAAAACTATTTTGAAAAGTTGGCTCGTCACCTCCTCGATACCTGGCTGTCTGTCGAGCTTCTCAGCTTTTTCTTATCGCAATCTCGATAGCTTCTCGACACCTTCTAGATCGATCGAGAAACTTTCTATCCTCTCGATAGCTTCTTGACACCTGGTAGATCTATCGAGAAACTTTTTGTTCTCTCGATAGCTATTCGACACCTGGTGGATCGATCGAGCTTTAGCTTTCTTGTTTGTGTTTAGTTCTTGACACCTTCTCAATAGCTGGATTTGTCGACGCGTATTTCTCGACGCCTACCTTGATAGATGTCTCGACACCTCTCGATACCTACATCTGTCGAGATTTATTGAGGTACTATATAACTATTTTGCGCAATTCGGTTCTCATTTCTCTCGATCTCTCTCTCAACAGTTTTGTCTTTACTCCTTCCCAAACACTCTCTTTCACTCTAAATCTTTTTCTCAAGGTTTCCTCAAGCTTCTTCAAGTTTTTCTTCACTTGGTAAGCTTCTTATTCATCATTCTACATGCATTTCATGTTTTTTCTGAAACCTAGATTTTAGGGTTTTTGAAAATTTTGGGGTTTTTCAAAATTGATAAGTTTTTGTTGAAATTTTTGGGATGGGTTTTGTAGTTTTTATCTTAAAAACTCCATGCATTGCATCACATTCGCATTATAACAGTATTCTCATGCATTTAGATGTGTGAAATATGTTTGTGTGCTGGTAGGATTGGATTGGGCTGAGCCCATGATGTTGTTCATAGTGCATGTCACATATTCATGCATTTCCCATGCATACATCCTTTCTTTTCAATATACTTGTTATATTTGAACTGTTTTGGGACTTTTTTTATTGTTTCTATCTTCCCCCTCTCTTTCTGTTTGCGTTAGTAGTGTCTATGGCACCTAAACGTAAGCCTATTCCAACCCAGAACCCTCTTCGTTCTAAGGCCTCTTCATCTTCTGATTCCACTCCTATCTCTGTTTGGTTCCGTGATGAGAAATCCCATTAGGATTTCTTAAAGAACTTCTCTAAACGAGGTGTTCATTCGGAACACCACGTTGGTCTGGCAGACTTTGCCGACACTGACCTTCCCGATGTCTTTCACAAACGGGAATGGAAGTCACAGTGTGACGTCCCGGTCACTTGTCCTTTCGTGCTAATTCAGGAGTTTTACTCCAACATGCATGGATTTGATTATTCAGTACCTCTCTTTGTCAATTGCGTTCGAGGTACGCACATTGTCATCGCATCGGAGTTGGTATCCAATATGCTCCATGTTTCAAGGGTTGCGCATCCTGACTACCCTGGTTATGAGCGTCTATGGACTGTGTCCAAAGACAAAATGATTTATGCTTTCTGTGAGCACCCTTCTGATTGGGGTGAGCATCAGTTTACGTCATGTTGACCTTTTGCTAAAGGTCCTCGTTTCTTAAACATGGTAATGACTTTTATTTTACATCCTCTCTCTCATTACAACTATATCATAGAGCCTCGTGCTCGTTTTCTATTGTCTCTTATTGAGGATCTTACCATTGACTTTCCTTCACATTTCATCTTTTCTATCTTAGATGTGTATAAGAATACGGCTACCCGTGATAAGCTTATCTTTCCTTCCACTATCACAAGGATTTTACACCATTTTTCTATCCCTTTTCCTGTCTCCAATCCTTTTTTTGTTATGGTTGCCATAGATGTCGCTACCGTAAAACGTAGTGAGGCAGAGTTTCAGTCGCGTCAGACAGGTTCAACCGCTCCCTCCTCCCGTTCTGCTCCATCAAGATCGGCTCGTGCTTCATCCGCTCCCTCCTCCTCTTCAAGCGATGTGTCACTAGGAGATATCATGGCGCAGCTTTAGCGTATGGATGCTCGTCTTGATGCACTCTCTACAGAGTTGTATTAGGTGAATGTTTGTGTTGGTCGCATTGCTAGGCGACAAGCGACCATGGGTGGGTTTGCTCCTGAGGCTTCTCCTTCACCACCTCCTATGGCTTCCACGTCTGGGGATGATGATGGTGATGACGATGATGCTTCGGATGATGATGATGATGGAGATGCTAGCTCTACTGATGAGATGTCTACTTAACATTTTACCCTTTGCCACTCGTGACAAAAAGGGGAAGTAGTTTTGGGTTATGAGAGTAGTCTTGCTTAGGGAGAGTTTGTATAGGGACATTTTTGTTAGGGGGAGTGTTGAGTACTGAGGGATGTAGTGAGGATTACTTGTATCTTTTTCTTTTCTCTACTTTAGATACATTTTTTTTTTCTTGTACCTTAGGTCTTGTGATCATTTTTATATACATCGTGCTCATTTTGTTATATATATATGATGTTGTATGTTTCTTTCACCTTTCTCTACATGTGATGTTTCTTTTCTTTCTTTATTCACATGTTCTTTATTTGTATGCAATCTATTATTTCTGTTTCACATTAAGATGCCTTGATAAGTTTTGTTTAAAGTGTTTCAGAAATACAGGTTGTCAAAGTTTACTTGTCATTAACTCTCTTCTTGCAAAGTTTTTCAAGAGTTTGTGATAGGATAGATTTTATTGTATTCAACAAGTGTATATGAGTTAAGTGATTTATGACTTCTCTCATATATTTTTTTGTTAATTGTGGTTTTGTCACGGATTGCCAAAGGGGGAGATTGTTAGGACATATGTGTTTCACATATTTAGAACATATGTCATTTATTATTTATGTAATTGGCTAATCCTTTGTCAAAACGCACTTTACTTGTAATTGGGTAGATTTAGGATGAAGTTAATGCTTCAAGAAACAAGGTTTCAAGATCAAGTGTTAAATCCATGAAGTCTGTCCAAGAAACAAGTTGAGAAGTGCTTTTCATTAAAGCTCGACAACTAGCTCGACAACTGTATCTATCGAGCTTTAAGAAGCTGTTCTAGCCCCGAGGCTAGACAGCTGCTCGACAGCACCTCAACACTTGTAGCTATCGAGATTTAAGAAAAACAGATTCCTAGTTCTGTTTTAACTCTAATCCGTGTATATGTCTTTGGGCATTCTTTTCTTCTAACCCTAGACATATAAAAGGATTATTTTAAGGGCCGTCAAAGTGTGGCAAGTTACAAAAGCATTAAGAATTCCTTGTTCATGCAAATTGTAACTTAAGACGAAGTTCTTGCCCTAGTTCATCTTTCTTGTGAAAAAGTTGTTGTGTCTTTGCATCGTAGGGTTTTGTAACCAAG
This sequence comes from Castanea mollissima, assembly GCA_014183005.1. Classification (NCBI taxonomy): domain Eukaryota; kingdom Viridiplantae; phylum Streptophyta; class Magnoliopsida; order Fagales; family Fagaceae; genus Castanea; species Castanea mollissima. The sequence continues at coordinate 12,660,855 of JACAVU010000008.1, forward strand.
CATCTTCTTGATCTTCATCGTGTGGATGAATTGAAGAACTTTGTAGCCAACAAATCTTCTTTAGTTAGTATTTGAAGTCACGTACTGGGATCCGCGCAATTGGTTAGTCATGTACTTGGGAGCCGTGCATCAAAAGGAGAAACTGTCACTACAGAACAAGTCAAATTGGGTATTGGGGTAAGGGTTCAACTGTAGGTTTATAAGGTACTTGGGATTCCTTTACTTGTAACTGCTTGTTGTGATAATAGTGGAGTTTCGGGAGTGGTGACCTTAAATTCACCCGGTGGGGTTTTTGCCGTGTTGGTTTTTCCCATTCGTAAACAAATCACCGTGTTATTTATTTTCCGCTGCATACTTAGTTTAATTGGTGATTTGTTTGTGCTACCACGTGTTTGCATGTTAATTTGATTAATTAATTGAACTTGGCTAATTAATCAACTTAATCCATCACAAAGGGTCAATACGTTTTTGGCCTATCACAAACTTTGTGGAGATTTCTTCTCGTACAAGCTCCACATCACTGAGCTTCTTGGTGGCCAACCTATACAACTTCTCATGGCTTTCTGAGACTTTATATAATTTTGCATAGGCTGTATGGATGTCATCTTGCTCATCCATCTTTTCAAACTTAGACTCCACTAAGTCCTCTTCTTTATAGTGGCAGTGAAGGCATCTAGGATTTCATCATCCTCGTTTTTCGAATCATCCTCAGATTCGGTGTTGCTCAATTTAGCAGTAAGTACCTTGCTTTTCCCAATGGTCTTAAGATATGTAGGGTACTCTTGTTTCATATGTCTAAAGCCTTCATACTCGAAACACTTAGGTCCTGAGGGAACAATGTACTGACCGCCATCTCTAGCATCCTTTTTCCCTTTGTCTTGGCTCTTGAATTGAGAAGAACCAGACTGCTTGTGATCTTTTTCAAATCCTTTAGCATTGGGATTCTTTATAAACATTTTGAACTACCTTGTGATATAGGATTTCATCTTAGAATCTTCATCGTAAGAAGACTCATCCATGTTCGTGCTCATGCCCTTTAGTGTCATGCTTTTTCCCTTACTCGATTTCCCGATTTTTATCAAACCCAACTCATAGATCTGCAGATTACCAACCAACTCTGTCAAAGGAATTTCGTCGATGTCCTTTGATTCCTCAATTGCGGCGATCTTGGCATGAAATCTCTCCGGTAGAGATCTGAGCACCTTTCTGACAATCTTGGGTTCGAAAATGGTTTCCCCAAGATTAAAAGCTAAGTTCACTATGTCCTTGAGCTTGGTATAGAACTCATCAAACAACTCATCCTCCTCCATATTGATCTTTTTGAAGCTTGTAGTGAGCTTCTGAAGCTTCAAATCCTTGACAGCCTTGGTTTCCTCATAGGTTATCTAAAGAATGGTCCATGCTTCGATAGAGGATATCTTCTTAAAATCCTCATTCGTGACCACACTGAATAAAGCATTCAATGCCCTGTTGTTGAAGTTAGCCGCCTTGATTTTAGCATCATCCTAATTAGTCGGTGCTTCCTATGGCTTGGTTTAGCTTATCTCCACAGCTTGCCACACTTTTTCATCAAATGACTACAAGAAAACTCTCATGCATACTTTCCAGTATGCATAGTTAGTGTCATCAAATAAAGGGGGTATAATAAGAGACTGTCCTTTATCCATGACAATAGGGATCAATGGATCACACAGCAAAGATTATCCCTAATCCGAGTATGTCTGCTCTGATACCACTTGATAGGCAAAGAATGTATTGACCCCTAATGATAAATTAACCAATTAATTAGCTAAGTTAATTCATTAATTTAATTAACATGCAAACCACATGGTAGAACAAACAAATCACCAACTAAGTTAATATGTATCGGAAAATAAAGTTGATACGGTGATTTATTTACGAATGGAGAAAACCTCCAAGGAAAAAACCCTATAGGGTGATTTTAAGGTCACCACTCCCAAAAATCCACTATTATCACAATAAACGGTTACAAGTAAAGGAATCTCAGTACCTTATACCAACTTATAGTTAAACCCTTACCCCAATACACAATTGGTCTTGTTTTGTAGTGACAATCTCTCCTTTTCAATGCACTACTCACAGTACATGAGTAACCAATCGATGCACGGATCCTAGTATGCGGCTTACTCACCAACTTGAGAAAGATGTTGGCTGCAAAGTTCTTCATTTCATCAACACGATGAAGATCATGAAACTCCTTGGTCACAAAACCCAATAGCTTCTTCAAGAGAAAGATAAACTAGAGCAAATTCTGTCTCTGGTCACAATTTACATAAACAAAACTTTGCTTCACATTTATGCAACCTTTGACGGCTCTTAAAATAATCCTTATATATGTTTAAGGTTGTGAGAAAAGAAAGCCTAAACATGTACACAAGGATTGGAGTGAGATCATATCTTAAAAAATTATTTTCATAAATCTCAATAGATAGGTTATCTATCGAGCAGCTATTGAGCATCAGGCTAAACTGCCTTTTAATCCTCGATAGACGATATTTGTCAAGCTTTAAAATTCAGCACTTCTTCACTTGTTTCTTGGACAAATTTGCATGTCTTCAATACTTGGACTTGAACTCTTGTTCCTGAAAGTATTAAACATATTCTAGATCTACCCAATTACAAGTAAAGTGCATTTTGTCAAAGTATTAGCTAATTCTAAATGACATATGTTCCTAACATGATTCACATATACCCTAACACTTGTACTTAGGGGAAGAGTTAGTATAGGATATTTTTTTATAGGGGGGGTGTATATAGTTTTGAGGGATGTAGTGAGGACTTTATGTTTTTTTTTTCTTTATTTACATTAGCCTTTTGTATACCGGTCTTGTGACCATTTTATTACATACATTGTATTTTATTGTCATATATATGATGATGATGATGTATGTTTTTCTTCACCGACCTCTACATGCGTTGTTTCTTTTCTCTCTTTATACACAAGTTTCTTTATGTATGCAATCTTTAGTTTTGTTTCACATATGATGCCTTGATGAGTCTTGTTAAGTGTTTCCGAAAGACATGTTGTGAAAGTTTATCATGCCATGAACTCTCGTCTCGTAAAGTTTATCAAGAGTTTGTAGTATGGATAGATTTCTTATGTAATACAACAAGTGGTTATGAGTTTAGTGATTTAAGACTTCTCTCATGATTATTTTTTTTTTTGTGCTTTTGTCACAAATTGCCAAAGGGGGAGATTGTTAGAGACATATTTTATGTAATTGGCCAATCCTTTGACAAAATACACTTTGATAGGCAAAAAATGTATTGACCCCTTTGGTAAATTAGCCAAGTGAATTAATTAAGTCAATTTAACATGCAATAGCATGGTAGCATAAACAAATCACCAACTAAGTTAAATGCAGCGGAAAATAAATTTGACACAGGTGCTTTCTTTACGAATAGGGAAAATCACTGAGGGAAAACCCCACCAGGTGAATTTAAGGTCACCACTACCAAGAATCCACTATTATCAAAACAAGCGGTTACAAGTAAAAGAAATCCCAGTAGCTAATACCAACCTAAAATTGAACCCTTACCCCAATACCCAATTGGACTTGTAATGTAGCGGCAATTTCTTCTTTCAATACGCGAATCTCAGTACGTAACTAACTAATAATGCACGGATCCTAGTACGTGACTAACACACCAACTTGAGGAAGATGGTGGCTGCAAAGTTCATCAGTTCATCAATATAAAGATCAAGAAGCTCCTTGGTTATGAAACCCTTGGCGTAAAGACGTAGTAGTTTCTACAGAGAGAATGATGAACTAGGGCAGTTTCTATCTCCGATCACAATATGCATGTAACAAAAACTACAACCACCCTAAGACAGCCTTTAAAATAATCCTTATATATGTCTAAGATTGTGAGAAAAGAAATCCTACACAAATACACTTGGATATGCGTGTAATCAAATCTAAAAAGTCTGATTTCATAATTCTCGACAAATACAGCATGTGTCGAGTTGCTGTTGAGTTTCAACATTAAATATCGATAGATAGGCTGCTGTCAAGACATCTGTCGAGCTTTAATGAACAACACTTCTTCACTTTTTTCTTGAACAAACTTGCATGGCTTCAACACTTTACTTGAACAACATGTTTCTTGAAGTCTTAAACCATCCTAAATCTACCAAATTACAAGTAAAGTGTGTTTTGTCAAAGGATTAATCAATTTCTTCAATAATGGCCATAACACACTTTACTTGTAATTGGGTAAATTTAGGATAGGTTTAGGACTTCAAGAAACATGTTGTTCAAGTCAAGTGTTAAAGTCATAATGGTCTGACCAAGAAACAAGCGAAAAAAAGTTATTCATTAAATCTTGATAGCAATCTCGACAGAAAGACTTCTATCGAGGTTTATAGTCAAAGTTCGACACAAGCTGTTTCTGTCAAGACTTACGAATTCAAAACTTCTAGATCTGATTTTCGGCCAATGCTAAAATATTTGTATAGAGTTTCTTTTCTCAAAATCCTAAAGATATATAAGGCTTATTTTAAAGGCCGTCACGCATGCATTGAGTGACCTAGTTCATCATTCTCTCTAAAGAAGTTACTGTGTCTTTACACTAAAGGTTTTGTGACCAAGAAGCTTCTTGATCTTCATTATGAACTAAAGAACTGTGCAGCCAACAACCTCTTCAAGTTGCTGGAATTACTCACATACTAGGATTTGTGCATCAAGGGAAAGATTGCTACTACAATACAAGCCCAATTGGGTATTGGGGTAAAGGCTCAACTGCAAATTGGTATTTCAAGATAGGCCAAAGGGTTTGGTAAGATTCCTTACTTGTGACCGCTTGTTATTGATAATAGTGAATGCTTGGGAGTGGTGATCTTAAAATCACCTGGTGGAGTTTTGCCTCGACAATCTTCCCCATTGGTAAACAAATCACCCATGTCAAATTTATTTTTCGTTGCATTTAGATAATTTGGTGATTTGCTTGTGGTGGCATGCTATTGTATGAAATTTGATCTAATTAATTAACTTACATAATTAATTACTCCCTCCGTCCCACTTTGTTTATCCTCTATTTCATTTTGGGATGTCCCAAATTATTGTTCTGTTTCTAAAAATAAAAATTATTAGTTTACTAATGTTCCTATTATACCCCTTCTTTATTTTCAAAACTATTTGAAAAGAAAACTCACTAATATTTTTTAAAAAATAATCTAATTGGGACACCTTTTTAGTTGCCTAATTAAGAATAACTCTATTTTCAAAAAGCTGATAAATTTATTTAAGGGTAGTTTTGTAAACTTATACATTTTTATAAGGTAGACAAGACAATAAATGATGTTCCCTTAAAAAATTTGACTTTTCAAATAGGACAAACAAAATGAGATGAAGGGAGTAATTAATTGCAATGGGTCAATTCATTTAAGCCAACAAGAATTATCTACTTATTTTAGAGTTGTAAACTCCAAACTGATTATCTTACTAAAAACACACACACACACACACACACACATATAGAGAGAGAGAGAGAGAGTACATCATCCATACAAAGGTTTTGGTCTTACGTATGACACACCATAATAAGAACTTACATATAAAACGAGTTTCTTTTGTTTTTAATAATAAATACATACATACATACATACATACATACATACATACATACATACATATATATATATATATATTAATAGGCAAAACTTAGAGAAAATTTGATTAGATTTTAATTGAATTCTCAATTTTGCGTCGAGTGTCCCATTTAATTTTAAATTTTGTGCTAAGTGAATTATTGAGTGTAAAAATTGAAGAGTCCAAATTCAATTAGATTCTAAGTTGGACTTTAATTGGAGTCCAATTTTCCACCACGTGTTTATCTAAGTTTTTAATTTTTGTGGCAAATGAATTATTTGGTGCAAATATCAAAAAGTCTAAAACCAATTAAATTATATATATAATGAGAAACCATTACATATTTTAGAAATATATAGTTTTTCTTTTAAGTGTAAGCTAATACGATGCATAATTTGAACCTCTCCAAAAAAAAATGTATAATTTGACTTGTATAATTTTGATTGTTTTTAATTGTACTTGTGCATATGCATGGGGCTACACGCTAGTGTGTGCGCGTGTACTAAAACTCAGAGAAATTCCCATTAGATTTTAATTAAATTCTTAATTTTGCGTCACGTGTCCTATTTAATTTTTAATTTTGTGTCAAATGAATTATTAAGTGTAAAAATCGAAGAGTCCAAATACAATTAAATTTTAAATTGGATTTCAATTGGACTCCAATTTTCCGCCATGTATCCATCTAAATTTTCAATTTTTGTGACAAGTGAATTATTGGTTGCAAAAACCGAAGAGTCTAAAACCAATTAAATTATAAATTATATATATATATATATATATATATATATATATATATATATATATATAATGAGAAACCATGGCATATTTTAGAAATGCATGGTTTAAAAAAAAAATGTAAGCTAATACCATGTATAATTTGAATCGTGTAATTATGATTGTTTTTAATCATCCCTGTGTATATACATCCTACACACTACTTTGATAGTTATGAGAGTAACGATTTGAATTTTGGCTGTCCTTGTTATAATCACCAAAAGGTGCTAATTAATTTTCAAAGTTATTAGCAAATCTAACTGTCCATTTCGCTGACCTAAAAAACATCATCTAATGCTTTGTATCAGCAATAAATCATTATACGATGAGTGTCTATAAATAAACATCACCTTTCGTACTATGACCCAATGATTCTAGGGTAGGAAAGATAGGACTAGGTTAATTGAAACTCACCTTAAGCCAGCTTGTGCGCAAGCTAGAACCCCCGGTAGGGATCTTGGTCATATGCCCACAACAGGGTATACTATCACAAAATGTTATGGCAGGAGAAAAATAACATAGGAAGATAGCTAATATATTTTTAACTAAAGTACCTACTACTGACAAAAGAGAATGCTTAAACAATCTTGCAAAAAGGGAAATACGATAATATAAGTACGGTAGGAATGAATAAGCAACAAGAAAAATAACATTAGCACTTGAATAATTATGATAAAAGAAGAAACGGGGTTAGTTTGCTAAACTTGGCTCCTTGGGTTAGTCTGCTAAGCTTGGCTCCTTGGTAGATTTGAGTCCAAGAAGGGAACCAATCTCCAATGTAGGTAACCTCACAAGAATATCCTGCCATAGAAATTGCCTACTTTGGAAAATAGACCTAAGTGGCTTAATCTTAAGCTCTTAACTTGCTAGAGAATGGGCTATTGAAAGGGAGAGAAGTGGGTAGCCTATTGGTACATGCTTCTCTCTCATTTACTTTTTCCCTCTCCTTTATCTTACCTTCTTTATTTTCTCTATTTTCTTCTTTTGTTTTTAGTGTTTTTCCCCACTATGTCTCCCTATTGTTCTTGTTGTTCCTCATTGTGCACAGCTGAGGCCTTTTTATACTACCTACCGTGATAAGATTTGCCATTTTACCCTTCAACTACTTTTAGCTTGTTGTGGGTGTCCTTTCCGAACTACTCACTGGTCCGCTGGCTACCCAGCCACCACCACTACGCTACGCTAGCTATGCCACGTTTCATTCCCAAACAAAGGAAGTTTTGTTTGATTTTCTAGCTTTCTGTGGCATTCTCATCCGAATAAGGGATGGATATTCTCTCTTACTAACTCCTATAGCATGCACCTAGTAATTCCAGCTCATGTTTGCCTCTTTTGGGTGGTATGTCATCCTAGCAGGACATTTCTCCCAAAAGGACTTGAGTGGGAACCCAAGAATAAGTTTCCCCCTTCTCCCTACCACCAGACCACACCCTCTCTTACCTCTGACCTATGGCCCACCGCCCCTGTATTAGCTAGGTACACATTGGTGGTGCCTAGGGGTGTGCTTTCAAACCGAAAACTGAATGGACCGACCAAAATTTTGATTTCAGTCGGTTTTCCCTGATTTTAGTTTAGTTTCGGTTTTAAAATTTCAAATATTTTGGTTTTCGATTAGATGGCGGTGCTGGATTTTTTTACACCAAAACAAACCAAACCGAACCGATATATATATATATATATATATATATATATATATAACTTTTAAACATAATTGATTAGTGGCTTAATGGTATGCTCCTTGTGTTTTGCCTAAGTGATCCCAAGTTCGAGCCTTTGCATGGGTGTTTTGCTATTTAATTTTTTAAAACCCTAGTAGCATGATATAAATACCACTTATATTCTCTTTTATTCTTCTTTTTCTTTAGCCACCCCCTTTCCAAATTTTCTCTCTGGCTCTACCCTTCTCAGTTCTCACTTCAGCTGCCACCTTCCCTAATTTTTTCTCTAAGTCTCTACCCTTCTCACTTAAGTTGCCTCATTATTTCTTTTCTTTTCTTTCTCTGAGCCCCATGGATCATGGACATGCCTCTCTCTTCTCTCTAACTAGAGGCATATCTCTATTCTTACTTCAATATAGATTGAAAAATCACTATAAAGACATGGTGGTAGGCTCAAGCATTATGAGGCATACTGTGGCTCCTGCTATGGTGCAGAAACAGTAAATTCTTTTTTGTCTGGATCCTTTTGCTAATTTAAAATATTTTCAATTAAATTTTGGAATTTGTGTGTAAATTTTTGAACAAATATTGCTGGAAGATGTTCTTTCTCTATCATTTTGATTTGCTCAACAGCTCCCTCTCTGTTGCTCTATTACTTTGTTTTTTATATGTGATTAAAGTTAGGGTTTTGAAAATCTCAATAACCCTCTCTTTGGAAAATCAAAAACCAATCAAAACCAACTGAAACCGAAATGCTACCAAAATCGATTGATTTTCAGCCATTTCGATCAATTTCAATTGAGAATTTCACAAACCGAAATATTCGGTTTCGGTTTGCCATACCCATACAAAACCGATCGAACCGAACCGAGCGCACCCCTAGTGGTGCCTACGTCTTGTGCACGCTTCACTCCCATATGAGTCCATTGCTTATCTAGTGTTCAAGCGTTTGTTATTGCCTATGGGTTTGTCTGATATTGCTACGTGTTCTGCTGCTTGTTTAACCTTTTGTGGCATGGGTGAGTCATTGGTCTTCATTCTTCGCATCTAGTTTCTTCTTTGGGCTAGGTATTGCTTGGATGTAGGCCTTTACTTCTTTTAATTTGACCCTTGTCTCTTTTCACCCTTGGTTTGTGGGCTAACTGGTACTCCTGTTATGCCACTACATTGTTCTTGCCATGATATTGTTTAACTTTCGTTTGCTAGGCTCCTTCTGAGCCTGCCATACTAGTTTCATATATTATTTCTTCGCTTAGTTTACATTGCCTAGTATTCTTGCTGGGTCAATCCTTATATCATCTTGGGCTTCCTCGGCCCATTTTATTCCTTCGAGCATCCTCAACCCGTTTCATTCCTTAGGGCATCCTTGGCCCATCTCATTCTTTCCTACTTCTTACATTACCATGGGCTATTGCTAAAACTTTTGGGCTTCCCCAACCCAATTATCACATCCTTTACTTTTGGTTTTAGTGACCTTCAAACCAATCTCATTTACTAATCCCTTTCTTTGGGCTCCTCCGGCCCATCTTTGCTTGTTTTCTACTTCTTATGATTCTCATGGGCTTACTACTTCATTCTTTAGGGCTCCCTTGGGCCCATTTGCTTTCTTTGGGGCCCTTTTACTATTTTGTAGGCCTGTGGACCATTATTCCTGTCATTCGGACTTAATGGTTTTTTCTCTCACTTTGATAATTCTTAGTTTGCTAATTCTTCTTTCTTCCCCCCTTTTCACATTGTTGGGCTTCTTCTGTTATTGGGCCCTTTTGCCAAAATGGACATCAACAAAACATATTTTCTATATATGTATGAAGAGAGAGAGAAAGAGAGTATCCTCCATATGAAGGTTTTGATCACACATACAATGCACCACAACAAGAACTTACATATAAAATAAGCGTATTTTTGGACATCTTTATTACATATATATAATTCTAGACGTTTGTTTGTTTGTTTTTATTTTTATTTTTTTTTTTTTGAGGAACTAGACATTTTAGTTAAATACACAAAAAAGTGCCAATTAATTTACAAATCTACTAAAAAATATAAGCAGCCATTATTCATTGACTTAAAAAACATCACCCAATGCTACCATATAAAGCTATGAATTGTTATATGATGAATTTAAATGAATAAGCATCTAAGCAATCATATGGTGACCGTTTTTTTTCTATTTTTTGAGAATAATATATGGTGACATTGATCCTAAAGAGAGCTAGATTTCCTTTGTTTAATTATTATTTGTATCCAATTACAAACAATTTTGGTCTCTTGTTTGGTTTGTTCTTATCAAACTTTTGTACGACTACATTATGGGCAACATCCTAGACAAAATGTTAGAATGCGTTTGGCTGTAAGTTTTTACCAAAAGTTTATTTGTTCAAATTGATTAAAATATGATTGCCCTTGTACCTTTTTAAAAAATTGAATTTATAAAGCAAACAAATAAACTAAAAATTAAAAAGTTGTTGCCAAACAGATAATAAGGAAAGAACAATATTTGAACTTTTTGTTTTTAGTACTAACTATCAAACTCTTTACTAAAGATTTCATCTACTTTCAAGAATAGTACTTTTTAAAAATATAATTACTGTAAATATAATTCATTTTTATGAAATAGGAGAGATGGATTTGAATATTAGATATTTTTAGTTGAAAACACTAAGAAATACCAAGTAATGATGTAAAAATAGATTCCTTTGCATGCAAGAAATCATTGAAGATGGATACATCACCTCTTTTTGTGGCTTTCTTTATGAAGCAGTTACCACTAGCAATTTTGGTAATAAGATAGGTCATGGTGATGATTACCACTGCCAAATTTGGTATTAAGTTTGGCCTTGCTGCAAGAACTGGCTTTGTGTCACTTTGTGATCACTTGACAATCTTTGCAGTTTGTTGAGGCCAATTTTTTGACAAAATGGCCCAATAGCAGAAGGAGCCCAAAAAAATGAAAAAAGAAAGCGATGGAAAGAAGGAGCCCAAAAAAATGAGAAAAGAAGGAGCTCATGAGAATCGTAAGAGATGGAAAGAAAGCGAAAATGGGCCGGATGAACCCAAAAAAAAGAAATTAGTAAACGGGGTTGGTTTGAAGGCCAATAAACCCAAAGGCAAAGGATGTAGTAATTGGGTCAGGGAAGCTCAAAAGATTTAGCAAAAGTCAATGGGAATAAAAGAGGTAGGAAAAAATGTAATAGGCCGAGGATGCCTAAAGAATGAAATGGGTCGAGGACACCCAAAGAATGAAATAGGCCAAGGATACCCAAAGAATGGAATGGGTAGAGGAAGCTCGGGATATTGAATGGACTGGCCCAGTAGGAATGTTGGGCAGTAAAGACTAAGAGAAGGAAAAATATAAGAAATTGGCATGGCAAGTGCTTCAGCCCGCAAGCCCAAAAGTAATAACAAAACAAACAAGGGTGACTGATATCATAGCAGGAATAATGCAGTGGCGTGGCAGAAGCACCAGCCAGCTCACGGACGAAAGATAAGAAGTGACATGGGCCAAATTAGAGAAGAGAAAGCCCACACCCAAGCAATGCCCAGCCCAAAGAAGAGATGGGATGCAGAGAATGAAGACCCAAAAACTTATTCACGCTAGAAGAGTTAAACAAACACCAGAGCGTGTAGCAAAATCAGAAAAACTTGGAGGCAATGGCAAACACGTGAGAGCCAGAAAAGCAATGGACTCATATGGAAGTGGAGCATGCACACAAGGCTCAAGCACCACTTACGTGTACCCAGCCAATACAGGGGAAGTGGGCCACGGGTCAAAGGTAAAAGAGGGAATGGTATAGCGGTGGGGAGAAAATGGGAGCCTATTTTAGGGCTCCTGCTCAAGCTCTTTTAAAGGAAATGTCCTGCTAAGATGACATCTCATCCAAAATAAGTAAACATGAGTTGGACTCACTAAGTGCATGCTATAGAGGTGGTAAGGGAGAAGTTTAACCCTTATCCGGATGGGAGTATCAAGGGGAAGTAAAAACCAAACAAAACCACTTTTATTTGAAAATGAGGCGTAGACAGCCAACACATTGTAACGGTGGTGGCTGGGCAGTTGGTAGACTAGTGGGCAGTCCTAGAAGGACACCCACAATAGGCCAAAAGTAGTTAAGGGGTAAAAATGGCAAATCTTGTTACGATAGGCATTATAAAAGGCCATAGACGTGCACAGTAAAAGGGGAGGAAAAAGGAAGAAGGAAAAGGAAGAAAACTGAGAAAACAAGTAAGAGAAAGAAAGAACACAAAAAACCAAGAGTAATATGAGCTATAGGAGTAAAAACATGCATCAATAGTCTACCTACTTCTCTCCCTCTCAATAGCCCATTCTCAAATGAGTCAAGAATCTGAGATTAAGTCATCTAGGTCCGTTTTCTAAAGGGAGTAACTTCTACAATAGGACTCCTTTCTGAGGTTACTCACATTGGAGATTGATTCCCTTTTTGGACTTGAATCTACTAAAGAGTCAAGCTCATTCCTTTAGCAAACTAATCTTCTTTCCTTTGCCATGCTTGATTAATGACTAACTTGACATCTTGCCATTAATCTATTTTTTCCATAATCGTGTTGTGATATTTTTCTTTCGTAGAACTGCTCGTGTATTATTGTTGTTAGTAGAAAATATTTTAGTTAAAATGTTTTAGATATCCTGCAGTATTATGTTTTCCTACTATAACACTTGTAACAGTTGTTCCTGCAGTGAGCAGGTGAATACGCTCAAGATTCTTGCTAGGACACGTCAGCATAAGAAGGGCCTAACTAGTGCACAAGCTGGCCTAAGGTGTCTCAGTTAGGCCAGTCCCGACTCTCCTATCCTAGAATCACAAGGTTGTGGTGCAACAGGAGCAATCCAGCCCAAGACACAAAAAAGGCCCACTACATTTAAATTGATGACTTCACTAGGAAGTTGGGAAAAAGACAAGAAAAGCAGATAAAACCCTTGCAAGTTGTGCCCCCGAGATCAAAGATGATGCGAAACATGAGTGTTGTGCCCTCACTGGCAGTGTCAAGACCAGCCACGCCCCACCAGCACTAGCCCAATCAGGCGGAAGGTGTTAATGGAGTGAGGGCTAAGCCACAGTAGCAACAAAGAATCCCTACTAACAATACCAACTTTTTTATTGAAGTACTACAATTTGTACAGCATTTTCAGCAGCGGCTGATGGAAGACATTCGCCAGATGAAGGCGGACAAGACGAAAGAGAAAGAAAGCTAGCATGACCCAAAGCATGCGGCAAACAAGGAAGAAACCCCTATAGGGTTGGCCCACAAAATGTAGAACAGGGTTTCATTACCATGGTCGAAGTTGCAACACTTTTAGAGAAGGAAAATGTCACGACCCAAACCTGTACTTCAGAATTTAGAACATGACCGGCATGTTAATATCAAGTTTACCTCAATACTAACATGAACCAACCTAAACTAAAGGTGCTTAACAAGAATTATTTCCTGAATACCTGCTTATTTTCTTGCATAAAAGCCATAAAACACAAAAATGATGAAAACCTTGAAAATTCATTTCCTTTGAACTTTGCAAGATTACCACTTGGCAGAAACTTTAGGTATTCATGTAAATATTACATAGCTAAAAATTTAGCAAAAGTTCTTATTTACAAACCTAACTCCAAAGACATACAACTAGGGTTCAAAACAAACTAAGGTTCCGAATTACATCTGTACTCAATGGATCAAGTACATCTTGATTCCTCCTATACAACAAAAGAGCTAAACTACTATACAACAAAAAAGACTATACAATCTAACAAAAGAGAATCACAGAATCTTGCCACCTCTAATACTCTCGCTGCTTCTAGGAAGAACTTGTGCACTGAAATATAATAGGGTAAGCTGCAAAGCTCAGTAAGGTTTTTAAGCTCCATGGGCCTTTGATAAGAATGCATGTAAATCAAATATTTTATGGATATTCTAGCTTTGATAAAATAGCCTTCATACTATTCATATTACTCTTAAATTAACTTATGAACTTTCAAATGAAAATACTTCATTTTTCTTTCATATAATAATAAAAGGACTTAAACATATTTCAACGTACTTTTCTTATCATCATACTTTTCTTATAACTTCCAAATAGCTTAATAGTTCACTTATAATACATATTAGTCAATCCAATTGTAAGTCTGTCACAACTTTGGGAGGCTTCCAACACTTAGTGTCAGGCATCCAGCATTCCTCACAATGCTAGGTAATTCTGGAATCATATCATAATACATATTTTCAACCATGGGAGTAGATTGACATTCTCCACAAGTTGGTGGTTACCAAGAAGGGCGGGTACAGCAAAGCCAGTCCCATTTATAATGGCCAATCAGAATTTCCAAGAAAATACCAGTACTATAACCCCTATTGGCTGAGTTAAGATTATAACAATAGAGTAACTGAAAACTATATTTTCTAGATACTAAACTTTTACATAGATATTTCATAACAATAGCATATCCATTTCATTCTTTAAACATTACGTTTGTGATATGGGTAATAGCATCAATATGCTAAAATTATCATATATATGGAATTCAATAAGTCATGAACATAAATCTTTACTTAAATCAGGCTTATATGTAATATTTCTAATTAAAAGGTTTTGATGCATAATAATTTTCTAAATAATCCATATACTTATCAAACGCACATGTCACATATCCCTTACCTAAAAACAGAAGATGAGAGAGATTTGTACAAAAGGAGCTCAAGTGTCTGTGTTCTCGTTCTCGTCACCTAAATGAAAGACCAAAACTTATTGCTAACAACTCTTCCTAAAAATATAAACTTATACCTCAAACACAACCTAACTCTCAAACTTAGTAAAATCTTAATTCCCATCACATAGAGTTTCCCCAAAAACAAGGTACAATCATCAAACTCATTACATATCAAAACATAGAGAAACCAAGGCATAAAAATTCATCTGTAATCTAAACATAACAAAAGATAATCACATTAAATTATAGCTCAAAACATTCAACTAAACTTCAAAATTAAATCCACAAAGTTAGAGTTTCCCTTCACTATTTACTGCTCATTTCAGCAGCAAATACCTCATTTGTAAAATATGAATGGGCTATCTAAACAAATCCAAATGTCATGAAATTTTATAGAGCTACTCCCCTGTAAAAATTTCAAAGCCAAAGCATAAAACCATGATTTATTAAAAATCATAAAAGGCAACCTGCTCAAATCTGTCCTAACAAAAATTCATGCAACTTAGAAATTAAACCATTATTTTTTTATTAATTCAAATGCAGTGAGACCACTTCCATAACAACCATAGGTGTCTTAGGATTCATAGAAACTACTCCTAGCATCCTAATTCACAACAAATGATTTAATACCTATTTTTCTTGTGGTCAATATCAAATCTGTCACAGTGACAGCTTCAGCACATATGTTCTTATAAAATCATCAACTAAACGCAATCGGTCTTCATTTCACTTGGGCATTTTTATACCAATAATATAAACATTAAAATACATCATTAAGCATCCAATAGACCATCACACCATCAATTTTTTCAACTTACAAAAAAAGAATCACAAGTTCAGCCCCTAAAATCAGATTTGAGAACAAAGAAGAGAAAATGAACAAAACAATCATACTACCAACATACCCAAAATCAAATGAGGTTTTGATTACATACCCACAACCTTTGAAGCTGAAACTTTAGTGTTAGGCTCTTAATTTCTTCTTTAGAGTGAGATTTATTGTTTTGGTGAGAGGGGGAGAGAGTGATGTAGCCGTGTCGAAGCAAAGAGAGAAGAAAAACAAAGAAGCAAGGAAGTGATGAGCCAAGGCTGTTCTGAAGCAGCAAAAGAAATATAAGGGATTGACTTTGAGGTGGGGCACATGTATGGCAAAGGAAAATAGTGCGTTGGTGGCTCACCTAACCATTTTTTTAAAAATTTCATTTCTACCCCTTAAAAGCTTATATTTCTAGAAAATCCCAAGAACAAGATAACTTTTCATATATACCCTTAACTTTATAAAACTTCTTTCTAAAACATTAAAAGAGCATATATCTTCTATAATATCACAATATCAAAGATTTATGCACTTAAATTAATTTAGATAATAACAAACTCATAAATTTAGATAATAACAAACTCAGAAATTTAATTATGCAATTAGGTTGGGGGTGTTACAGAAAAGGCCAAAGCGCCCAATGAGAGGTTCTATGCATAAAGGCCTTCTTATCCACTAAGGATACCCAACAAGCCATATCCTGAGAGATATAAACCGCAAAATTTCGCACAATATAATGGCAGGAGAGGAAGTGCTATTAAGTACATGAGTAAATTTATTGACACCCTCAATCCCTATGCAACAGACTAAGATTTATGTCTTCGGGGGTTTTCTAAATTCTTGAGTGGTCAAGCATACACTTGGTATTTTAGCTTGAAGCCTAGGGTTGATCCTAACATGGGATGATGTGGTAGACACATTCTGGACCAAGTATTTTCACGGAGAAGAGACGGCCACACTCTCAACTTTGCAAGGAACTAAGCAAAGGAGCAATGAAGACTTGATGGAGTACATCAAGAGATTCAAGGACATAGCCCTCGACTGCTATGATCACTATGAAGAAAAGATGTTGGTGGAAATGTATATGGGTAACATGATCATGGAATACAAAGTTTTCCTAGAGAACATGGAAATCTTCCAGTTCATGCAACTATTGTAAAAGGTCAGTAAGACCGCCCAATCAATAAGGCTAAGCTCTGATAGACCCAAAGAGCGAAAATCCACGCCACAGGCTATGGCGATATCTACTAGCAAAAAGAAAAGGAAATCAAATGGGAGGGAGCACAAGACCCCCCTGCCACTACCATGTACACCAATAGAGCTAGATGTGCTCCTAAATAAGTGGATTGCAAACGGGGCTTTCAAGACCAATCAAGTTTCTAGAGAACCTACTAAGGAAGAGCGAAGGGACCCACTCTTCTGTTGATTGCACAACTATGTGCAACACTCTACTATAGAATGTTGGGTGCTCCACAGATTAGAGCACCGTAGGATCAAAGAAGGAACTCTCAAGTTGTTCTAGCCAGAAGTGCAAAGAAACCCACTCCCTAACCATAAGGGGAAAGGAGTAGCAGTAGTCGTTATTTTCGCAGATCCAAGAGAGGATGAAGAAGAAAAGTGGCCCTACCTGACTCAGCTAGCACCACCTTATAGAAAAGTTCTAGGTTCAAGAACCTGTTCAATCAGCTGGAACTCACAACCAACAAACAAAGAATTTCCACGTAGGCTCTAGTGAGCATTGCCTCAAGTTCAGGAATAGAATGGAAGTAATGAGATTCGGAGGAAGAGGTGAGTATACTACCGGTCACATTCAGCAGTGGCTGAAGGTCGAGCCGGTAACCTCCTTAGGACGCTTCCATGTTGTGAAACAGAAGCTTCATATCATATATTATTGGGAATACCGTAGTTACACAAGCATCAATTGGTCTTATTAGCCTATCATCAGTGTGTAAAAGGGAGATTGAATGGCAGGATGATACAAATAGCGGCAAACTCATCACCATTTGAGCAAGTAGAAGCCCACTTAGTAGAAACCATGTTCTATGATGAATAAGCGCCGTCGGGTGAAAGTTTGGTTTCCAAACCACAAGACACCTTCATCTCAAGATGGGATGATGTTCAAGATGACCCAGAGCCTGACTTGAGAGAGCTGCTAATGCAAAGGAAGAAGAGGAAAGAAGCCCCACTTCAAAGTTAGGTGATATGCCACGATGTGTCAAGGTTCGAACACCTGACGGAATGGATAGTCTACAAGTTATGAAGGTGCACAAAGCCCACCTATAGTACACGAGGGGGTCCCAAACAAGGGCCACAACATAAAAGTTTAGTGTGCTATGTGGCCCAAGAAAATTCAGAAGAAGAAAGTGACACGGAAAGTGAAAAGGAGGTTACAACAAAAAAAGACACGCAAGTAACAGTAGAAAAGAAGTTAGAAGAAATTGACTTAGGTACAAACCCATAAAAGTCGAGACCCATTTCAATAAGTTTAAAGGTTTCAAAGGATGAAATGGTAGAATTGATCCTGTTGTTGAAAGAGTTTTGAGATGTTTTTGCATGGCACTATAGCGAGATGCCTAGGTTAGACATGCCCAATGTAGATCCTGAGGCTAAGCCAGTGCTCAACCTGCTAGAGTGTTTCACATCAAAATAAAAGAACAGATAGTGAAGGAAATGCAAAAGTTGTTGGCGGTTGGCTTTGTCAAACCCATTTAGCACCCGCGATGGTTGTCCAACATTGTACCAGTGAAGAAGAAAAATGGGCAAATACAGTGCTATGTAGACTTCAGAAATCTTAACCAGGTCTACCTCAAAGATGAATTCTCACTTCCCAACATGGACTTGTTGATAGACTCTGTAATAGGTTATACCATGTTTTCCTTCATGGATGAGTTTAATGGGTACAAACAAATTTGAATGGGGCCAAAAGATGTGGAGAAAACTGCCTTCAGAATGCCCAAAGGTAATTTCTACTACACTGTGATGCCCTTAGGGTTGAAAAATGCAAATGCAACTTACTAGGGCACGATAAGCACCATATTCCATGACATGATGCACCAAGAGCTGGAAGACTATGTAGATGACATAGTCGTGAAGTCAAGAAGGCGAGAAGACCATGTTAAAGTGTAAAGAGAGGTATTTGAAAGGTGTAGAATTTTCAAGCTAAGAATGAATCCACTAAAATATACTTTCGGAGTGTCTGCTAGGAAATTTCTAGGATTCTTGGTCCACAGAAGGGGAATAGATGTGGACCCAACTAAGGCCACTACCATTGTGACCATGAAGCCACTAACCACAGTGAAGGAATTGAAGAGTTTTCTAGGGAAGGTTTCCTACATCCGGAGGTTCATGCCTGGTTTGGCATCAATCACCTCAGCTTTTACCAAATTGCTCAAGAAAGTACAAGGCTTCAAGTAAGGAGAGGTGCCGTAGTAGAAGATCATGACAAAACTCCCTACAGTGCAAGCCCCAATCCGCAAAAAGCCATTGCTACTTTATTTGGCCTCAAGCCTATCTGCCATAAGTGCTTTGATAGCCCAAGAAGATGGAGGTGGTGTCAAATAGCCGATTTATTACGTAAGTTGCACCCTAAGGGATGCGAAAACCCGCTACCCCATAGTAGAAAGGGCATGCCTAGCAATAGTTTATGCATCACAAAGACTGCATCATTATTTCTTGGCTATGAGATACACTTGATGACAAAGTCTCTCACAATCAAAGCCCTTCTCTAACAACCTCCTGTCTAGAAGGATATCTCAATGGTTGTTATAATTATCGTAATATGACTTGAAGGTAGGAACACCCAAGGTGGTAAAAAGTCAAGCCATAATGGACCTGCTAGCCCAATTTCCAGGAGAAAAGGAATTTCCACTGGATGATGTGTTGGGAAATTTAGACTCCGATTGATAGAATTAACAAATTTTAAATCCAAGTTGTTAATTAGATTTATTATGAATAAAACTTATTAAAATAAACATACATCAATGGTAAAAAAACCCCGGGGGGAAACCTTCCCAAAAAGTAATTCACTATAGTAAAGAAAAGTTTCAGATCTAATACAAAACCTTTGTCCCTATACTCCACAATCCCCATAGATGAACTTACAATAGAAACGCTCTACCACTTCAGAACCTTTAAACTTGTCAATATATGAATGCCACCCTTTTGATGCATGAATCTCAGTACGTGACTAACCAATGATGCACGGTTCCTAGTACGTGACTAACTCACCAACTTGAAGAAGATTGTTGGCTGCAAAGTTCTTTAATTCATTAACAACGAAGATCAAGAAGCACTTGGTTACAAAACCCCAAGGCGCAAAGATACAGTAACTTCTTTTAGAGAGAATAAGGCATCGATCACCTTTTACATGTGTTCTCCTTGTATTCTCTTATGTAACGGCCTTTAAAATAAGCCTTATATATGTCTAGAGTTGTGAAAAAAGAAACTCTACACATACATATCAGTATGGACCGAAAATCATATATGGCAATCTGAATTTCGTAATTCTCGATAGATATAGCTGTCGAGCTATCTGTCAAGACCTCGATAGATATATCTGTCAAGCTATCTATTAAGATTCATTAATTCTCGATAGATATTATCTGTCGGCAGCTGTCGAGAATCTGTCGAACTTTAATGAAAAGCTTTTCTTCACTTGTTTCTTGGTTGAATCTTCATGGTTTAACTCTTGACTTGAACAACATGTTTCTAAGACTTAAACCATCCTAGATCTACCCAATTACAAGTAAAGTTAGTTTTGTCAAATGATTAGCCAATTCTAAATGACATATGCTCTTAACATGATTCACATATGTTCTAACAATCTCCCCCTTTAGCGATTCGTGATAAAACCACAACAAACAAATGAAAATATGAGAGAAGTTATAAATCACTCAACTCATACTCACTTGTTGAATACAATAAAATCTATCCTAACACAAACTCTTGGAAAATTTTGCAAGAAGAGAGTTCATGGTATGGAAGACTTTGACAACCTGTATTTCTGAAACACTTTAAACAAAACTCATCATGGCATCTTAGTGTGAAACAGAAATAAAAGATTACATACAATAAGAAACATGTGTATAAAGAGGGAAAAGAAACAACACATGTAAAGGAAAGTGAGAAGAACATACATCATATATGTGTGTGTGTGTGTGTGTGGTGTGTGTTTGTGTGTGTATGTGTGTGTGTGTGTGTGTATGTGTGTGTGTGTGTGAAAGATAAGCACAATGTATGTAAACATGGTCACAAGACCGGTGTACAAGAAAAAGAAGCTAAAAGAAGCTCATACAACAACAAGAAGATAACCACTCCCCTTTACAAGCGAATGTATTTCTCCCCTTAACATGTATAATTTTAAAAAGAAATCACATATTCTCCCCCTTTTGGTCACGATTGAAAAAGGGTACAAGAAGCTATAAAGCTTCACCCGAAAAACATAAAGATGATCAAATATGATCAAGGGGGCACACGAAGTCCGTATAAATGCATGAACATAATGAAACAAGATGCTATGGATGACAAGATAATAGAAAGATGCAAAACATGTGAAAAATAATGCATGCAAGAGGATCTCGACAGATCGAGCAGTTATAGAGCAGAAGCCAACCTCAATGGATTGAATAGCTATCGAGCATCTATCGAGCAAACAAAAACTTTCTCGATGGATCGAGAATCTGTAGAGAAGCTATCGAGACAAATTCTTAAAAACTTTGATGGATCGAGATTGCGTTAACTTCTGTCGAGAAGGAAAGATCAAGGAGCTCAATAGATAGCTTAGTTGTTGAGAGGTATCAAGAAGTTGTCAAGATGTACAAAAACAGTTTTTCAAAGAAGAGAATAACACAAAAATGAATGCAATCAAACATGCTACTCTACCAAAGATCCAAACAACATTTTAAACTCTCAAAAAAACATCTCTTAACAAGAAAAAATGTTGAGCATATAGATCCAAAACACACACACACACACACAAAAAGTCTAACCAATTTTATATTTCAAAAACAAGTTAAAACAGTTTAGTGAGCATACATTAACACATGTATTCTTTGTGATGGCCAAATCACATTGTACTTACACATGTATCAAAAGTAGCAAAGAATATTACATGTTGTGTGAAAAACATCGCAAGATTGCATAAGTGTCTACATGTTATAATGATTTGAGATATGAGAAAATCAATTTAACTCACACACAATCATAATTGCTTAATGGGGACTATGACCTTCGAGGTACATCCTATAACTTCCACATCTGCTAAAAGACACGCTTGCAATCATGTATATAGCATTTTGATTCTTTTTGCTTTTATTTATCTATGTTTTTCTTTTCAGCATACCATGCATAGGCATATAAGAGAAAGAAGAAAATACCCAATAATGTTAAGCTTTTGACATTGCACTTTTGCTATGCCGAAGTATAAAGATGTCATTTCATAATTGTTAGGCAATAGTGGTGAAATGGTTATTTATACATTTCTCTTAGGATTTTTTAGTCCCTCTCATCAAAAAGAGTGATACGAGTCTTAAGTACAAAAGATTACTTAATCTTACTCATTACAAACACAAGTCACAAAGCTCACTTACTTAGTTGTACAAAAAGATACTCATCTAAGTTACAAAAGATACAAAATTTAGAAAACTTTGTTTCAATGGCCATCCAAGGTACACAAGTACCAATGTACACAAAACACTCACTGTTTTTGTATTTTTCTGATTTTTTCAACCTTTTCTTTATTTTGAAAAACAAACAAAATAAAGACTAAACAACCAAACAAAAACAAACAAACAACATGAAGGCATGAAAGAAAGATGCAGATGCATGAAAGCATGATTCCAAAAGCAGATAAGAAATCAAGCAAAGAGAGTCCTACTTTAGATATAAAGAATTAAAGTATAGGACAAATAGAAAAGACAATTTAGTCTTAGGCTCCTTTCTCACCCACACACCACGAGTCTTTGGCCATGAATATGAAAAGGCACATGTCCCAATATGTCTACTAAAAGACATAGAAGAATTAGAATTCTACTAAAATTGAGTTAAAAAGTTCAAAGTTTTTAATAACTCTCCAAACAAAGGTGTAGGTCCTTGAGAGGAAACCTATGACCATTTGGACACTTGCTTTTGAGGATACAACTTAAAGCAATTGGGACAAATGTGTCCAGAAACATACAATGATGACAAACATGAAGTCTAACAAAGGATTTAGAATTAGCCAAATCAATTTTGGATTTCATACCTTTATTACCTTTCTCACATTGGGGCATAAAGACAATCCTTGATCCAAAAGCTGTGGAAGAGGAGGGACGGGAGGACTCAACATATCCTAAGTCAATCTTATCAAAATTAGACTTTTAAGCACTCAATACCTCATCAAGCTTTGCACTAGACATCCTCTATATTTGAGTTCTAGCTTGACTAAGCCCAACCTCAAGATTCTTGACCTTCTCTTTTAATGAGGTGTTCTCCATAACAAGAGTCTCAACCAACCTTATAGTCTCATCTAATTTGACTAATATATCAGTTTTTTCAGTTTTTGCCTCATTAAGCTCTTTTCTACAACAATGAGAAGTCTTTTCAGATTTTATAAATTTAGTGCATAGCTTATCATAGGCTTCCTAAAGGATCATTTTCTTGGGCACCTCATCATCAAAATAATCCTCACTGTCACTAGCGCTCTCCACAATCACCTTATCGACTATGGTAGCAAAAGCCATAAAGTGACCACATTCATCCACATACTCATCAGAAGAGTCATTCTCAGTATCACTCCAAGTAGCAACCAACCCTTTATCTTTTAACTTCTTAGTTTTTTCCTTCATAATGTAGTTTGGGCACTCTATCCTCATATAACCAAAATATTTGCACTCATGGCACTAGATAAGGGGTTTCTCACTCTTACCTTTCCTAGAGGATTAAGATTTCCTAGGAGGTTTGTCCTTATCCTTTTTCCTAAACTGAGAAAGCTTGATAATCTCATCAGCTATGAAAGTTAAGTCCTCATCATCAGCATCATCCTCATATTCATCTTCAAAGTCATCACTCTCTTCCTCTATACCCTTAAGAGCCAAGTTTCTACTCTTTCCACCTTTTCCCATTATGCCTAATCCCATTTCATAGGTTTGAAGGTTTCCTACAAACTAAGTCAAAGGAATTTGATTAATGTCCTTGACTTCTTCAATGGCAATGATTTTGGCATGGAATCTTTCAAGTAAGGACGTAAGGATTTTCCTAACAATTTTGGATTCTACTATAAATTCTCCACGGTTGAAGGCAGAATTCACAATATCCTTAAGTTTAGCATAAAACTCATGAAAGGTCTCATCCTCCTCCATCTTTATTTCTTCAAAACTACTAGTGAGTCTTTGAAATTTCACAGTCTTTACTACCCTAGTATCTTCATAGGTGGTCTCAAGAATGGTCCATGCTTCCTTAGCAACTTCCGTGGATGACATTTTTTTAAATTCCTCATTAGTCACCCCACAAAACAAAGCATTCCAGGCCCTACTATTGAAATTTTCCGCTATGATTGTTGCTTCATCCCAATCCAACGACACTTCCTTTGGCTTAATCCAGCCAAATTCAACAGTTTGCCATACTATTTCACCTAGAGCCTGCAAAAAATCTTTCACACGAACTTTTCAGTACGCATAATTAGTGTCATCAAATAAAGAAGGAATCAAAAGAGATTGTCCACGATCCATGACAACGGGGGTCAAGGATCACACTTCGAAAATTAATCCAATCAGAGTGTACCTGCTCTGATACTACTTGTTAGGAAATTTAGACCCCAGTTGATACAATTAACAAGTTTTAAACCCAAGTTGTTAATTAGATTCATAATGAATAAAACTTATTAAAACAAACATACATTAATATCATGTCAAAATCATGCACAGTGAAAAATTAAATAAGACAAGATATTATGATCCAAGAAAACCAATAAAACAAACTAGTTTCATAGTAAAAAAAAAAAAAAAAAAAACCTAGGAGGAAACCTTCCCGAAAAGTAATTCACTATAGTAAAGAGAAGTTTCAGATCTAGTACAAAACCTTTGTCCCTAGACTATACAATCCCCATAAATGAACTTATAGTAGAAACCTTCTACTGCTTCAGAATCTTTGAACTCGTCAATATATGAACACCACCATTCTGATGCACAAATCCGAGTACGTGACTAACCAATGATGCATAGCTCCCAGTACGTGACTAACTTACCAACTTGAAGAAAATTGTTGGCTACAAAGTTCGTCACTTCATTAACAATGAAGATCAAGAAGCACATGGTTACAAAACCCTAAGACACAAAGACGCAATAGCTTCTTTCAAAGAGAATAAGGCATTGGTAACCTTTTACATGTGTTCTCCTTGTATTCTCTTATATGACGGCCTTTAAAATAAGCCTTATACATGTCTAGGGTTGTGAGAAAAGAAACCCTACATATACATGTCAGCATAAGCCGAAAATCAGATCTAGAAATCTGAATTTCGTAATTCTCGATAGATACAGCTATCGAGCTATCTATCAAGACCTTAATAGATATATGTATCAAGCTATCGGTCGAGATTCATTGATCCTTGATACATATTATCTGTCGGCAGCTGTCAAGAATCTGCCCAACTTTAATGAAAAGCTTTTCTTTGCTTGTTTCTTGGTCCAATCTTCAAGGCTTTAACTCTTGACTTGAACAACATGTTTCTTGAGGACTTAAACCATCCTAGATCTACCCAATTACAAGTGAAGTACGTTTTGTCAAAGGATTAGCCAATTCTAAAAGATATGTGTTCTTAACATGATTCACATATGTCCTAACACGATGAAGTTCCAAGAGAAGTGGCCACAATAGAAGTAACCAGAGAGCAACGGGTCACGAAGTTTAACGGCTCTTCTACAGCAAACTTAAGGGGCATAAGAGTGGTCCTCTACCAAGGAGAAGAGAACATGGCACTCTCGTTCAAGTTGGAGTTTTCGTGTTCTAACAATACTGCAGAATACGAGGCCTATCTTACTGGATCAGCCACAACCCTCTAAATAGGAATCAAACATTTGAAAGTGATAGGTGACTCCAACCTAGTGGTTTGCCAAGCCAAGGGGAGTTTCTCCTTAAGGAACCAAGCTTAGCTCCGTACAGGAAGCTGGCCTAGAAAATGGAAAAAAGGTTTTCAACATTTAAGATAGAGCACGCTCAAAGAAGCGAGAATTGGTATGTAGACACTCTGGACGCGTTGGGCTCACAAATAGCTTTCGAAGGAAATAGTACCAGAGTTGGAGTCAACAAGCAAAGAGAGTCTACTATTTAAATATTGCAGGAAAGGTTCTAGGGAAGACAAGGATGTGAAGAGGATTGAAGGGTTCCCATTAAGGAGACCCTGTTGAATGTTGAGGCACATTTTTTGACAAAAGGGCTCAATGGCAGAAGAAGTCCAACAATATGAAAAAAGTGAAGAAAGAAAGCAATAAAGTAAAGACCATTGGGCTAGAATGGAAGTAATAAGCCTATGGGAATCGTAAGAGATGGAAAGAAAGAGAAAATGGGCCGGAGGAGCCCAAAGAAAGAAATTAGTAAACGGGGTTGGTTCGAAGGCCAATAAACCCAAAGGTAAAGGATGTAGTAATTGGGTCAAAGAAGCCCAAAAGATTTAGCAAAAACCCATGAGAATGAAAGAGGTAGGATAGAATTAAATGGGTTGAGGATGCCCAGAATGAAATTGGCCTAGGATGCCCAAAGAATGGAATGAGCTAAGGATGCCCAAAGAATGGAATGGGTCGAGGAAGCCCGAGATATTGAATCTACACTTTTCTGCAACGTGAATGACTACTCTTCATTTTTTACATTAAAAATATTGTTCTACTTCCTGCACATAAACAAATCTAAAAACCAAATAAGATACTCATCAAGTAAATTTTTACATGGGTTAGAAAATTCTCAAATATATTCATACGTATATGCGTATATATACTTAGATGTATTCACATATACATATATAAAATATATTGTAGAACATGAGCTACAATGTATACATGTGCGTATGGCAGAATAATGATTGGTTCGTGTCAAAAGTAAAACATGTAATAACAAAGAAATAAGAAAGCTTTAGCATAAAAGGTTTAGCTAGTATAATAGTGTAGTGGGCTTTTTTTCATTGCCCACATTATATTTGAGAAGTCAAAACCGAGACTTGACTTTAGGCTTGGAACATGGCCCAAAGCCTATCGATGAAGTGTGAAAGGCTCATTTTGCTCAAGGTTTGGGTTGCATCCAACAAATATCATAATAAGACCCTAAAAATACCTCCTGCAAAGATAAGCTAGCACAAAAGATGGCCCACCACAATAAGTACTTAGATAATAGTCCAGCGGTAAATAAGAAAAATGTTCAGCGGTAAATGTTTGGAAAATTAATAAATGTATTTGCATAGTAAAAATTATGCATTTCCTCTATAGTCGGTTAATATAAAAGTGGGCCTGTTATAACAAGTACATAAGAGGAAAAATGGTCCAGTGATGAATATGATAGACCTCTGGCAATAACGTCTGATTAGTCAATAAATGTGTTCACATGATAAAATTCATATATTTTCCTCATTATTATTAAGTCAACATGAGGGAAAAATTTCATAGTATCCAAAACATTATGGCCTTCATTATAATAACAATAAACAAGGATTAAAGGCTTTATAATTACGAGTAAAAGAGGAAAAAATATGATGGAATGAAGGGGGGGGGGGGGGGGGAGAGTGTCCATCTAGTGCAGCAAATGTTTAAACAAGATCTTCATGTGCCACATCATGCCCATAATGATGAATATATATGTATAGTAAGTGATGGGAATGACTTTATGTGACTTATGAGTGAATATATGGAAATATGGAAGAGAGATGAAGTGATGTTTAGCCATTTTCAATTATGGTGTAAAGAGGGGCTGTTTATGACTATTTTAAAGTGCTGTGATTTTCTAAGAAGATGGAATGTGATGTTTATGGGTAAGTGTATATAAGCATTTATGGACTAAAGGCTAGTTTTTGAACTAAGGGACTAACTTATGGGCTAAAAATAGCATGATGGGTGAGGAATCTTATGATAAGATTGTTTGTCTTCCATGAGTTGATGGTAGTTTCCTTTTATAGTGAAGCTTAAGGGATTGATTAGCAAAATATAGAAAGGACCAGGTCTAACAACAGCAAAATCCTAGAATATCTTTTCTAAGATTTGGCCCAAAATGGTGAGACTTGCTTTTTGGGTGTATTGCTTATTTAGGTAATGTAGCTGGAGGCTAAGATGCTCCTAATCTAGGCATTAAATGTTGGGATTTGGAGATTAATTTCGTTCACTAAGGATTAGAGCAAGTACGAGGACTAAAGATCTTGCTTGCTGCCACTAGGATCAAAGCTCAAGATGGTAGGATGACACTTCAAGCCAGGTGTCAACCACTGATGCCTTTGCTGGAAGCTTCTGCTGGACATCCCATTATGCCCTCCAAACCACTTTTACCTAATTTTCTCCACTAGGAATTCATGGGTTTGGTTCATGAATTAGTTTTAGACATTTTTAGTACTAAAGAAACTAGTTTGCTGAAGTTTGAATGATTTGGTCATGGCTTCCTCCAGTAGTAACTAAAGCTTAGGAAGGAAGAATGACAGTTATTGCATTTTAGTTTTTTGGTGTCAGCCCAGCTCCCTTAGTATTGTTCACGTCTGAAATGGCAATGGCAGAAAGGCTGATGGGACAAGTGGCCAACTCCTAATTTGGTTTAGGAGCTTAGATGCTTCTTAGGGTGATCTCCAACGGAAGGAAAAACTAAATGGAGTTCTCCAGGTAGGTCAGTTTACACACATGGGCTGTTTTGGCTAAGACTTCATGTTAAGCTTGGCCATAGGGGCTAAGTACTTTGGTGGGCCTCTAACTTGATGGTTCTCTCCACTTGGGCCTATCCTTTTGCTTTCTCATTGTGAGCCCTACAAAATGGACAAACCTACTATATATTGCCATGGATTTTTATTCCACGTGGTCTTTAGTTGTTAGTAAAAATGAAATGTATTTATGAGCTTTAATAAATATTTATGATAGGTTTTGGGTTTTAATTTCCATGGGTTTTAAATAACAATTTGAATGATTCTCATAATTTTTACCATGGATTATTTTGTTAATAATGTTTTCTTTGGGGCTTTTACATAATGACCTCCAATATTTCTTGAGAATAATATTTACCATGGGTTTTATATAGAGGCAATATCCATGGGTTTCAAATAATATATGGTTACAACCAATATAGTGGAATAATGTGATATTCTCATGGGTTTCTCTATAGATAATCATAATATGCTTGTAAGGTGAATAATTATCATAAGTTTTGGAAATAGATATTACGAATATATAAGATAAATAGTGACCATGGGTTCTTATATAAATTCCATGGGTTTATAATATGATATAAATAAACAAATGTCATGAGATTAAGATAAATAATCATAACTTTCCATGGGCTTTTATAAGATGATTTCCATGGGTTGAGAATAGATAATTGCCATAAATTCCATGAGTTTGTAATATTATAGGTTTAAGAACTTAAAGTATTGTTCATTATTGGACTTTTAAGTGAAATACTTATGATATAGTATTTTGCCAAGTATTAATAAACTTGGGCGTTTGATAAAATACTATCAAGTAGTCAGTTTGGGCTTTTAATAGTGCCAACGTAAATTGGGTTTTTGATATTGCCAATAGGAATTGAGCTTTTGATGTTGCCAATGAGAATTGGGCTTTAATATTACTAATGAGAATTGGGTTTTGATATTACCAATGAGAATTGGGCTTTTGATGTTGCTAATGAGCATTTGGCTTTAAATATTACTAGCGAGAACTAGGCATTTAATGTTGCCAATGAGAATTAGGCTTTTTGATATTGCTAGCAAGAACTTAGCTTTTAATGTTGCCAATGAGAATTGGGTTTTTTGATATTCTCAGCGAGAACTAGGCTTTTAACAGATAATTTGCCATGAGCTTGAATCATGGGCTTTGCTTATGGAATTTGAATTCCATTGATAAAATTGCCATGAGTTTAAATCATAAAATTTGATTATGGATTTGAACTCCATTAATAAAATTGTTTTGCCATTGACTTGAATCATGGGCTCTTTAAATATTGTCAAGCATAAGTATTCTTGGGCATCAAATAGAATGGGATGTGTGCATTGGGCTCGTAGAGCCAATTTTGGGTTTAACTAAATAATGATAATAAAATATAAGTTTTTTAGGCTTTTGTGATAGTTTATATCATGACTCAATTTAGATAATAAGATGTGAAATATTTGTGGTTAATATAATAGTAGGGCGAAAATATTTGTGAAAGCCCAATAACTTATTAGTGGTGTTTGAAAATAAACGTGGTGTTTAAATAAAATTTGATGTAAAAAAAATGTACCCTAACAAATAACTAACACAGTGAACATAATAAAAATGTAGAGAAGAATAACTAGTACATCAAATAAAGATACCACAGTAGGACAACAGATGTAGCGAACATGATAAAAAAACATATAGCAGAACGACTAAATACAGCAAATATAAGTTCTAACAAGTGAAATCAAATATATTTGCAATCAAAATCAAGTATTAAATCTTCCCACAAGATAAGTAAACCAAGAAGGAACTCAAAATCCAACTTGAAAAACCTTGTCATAAGTCTTTGCCATCAAAGTTGTGCATTTTAGAAAGTAGGCCTAAATGGCTACTAACTATTACTTTTAGGGACTTCAAAGAGCAGGTTTGCTAAGAGGAAGGGAAAAGATAGTCTATTGATGCATGCCCCTATTCTTGCTGTGTTTTATCTCTTCTTTTTACCACTTTCTTTCTTACTTTCTCTTAGTTTCTTGCTACTCTCTTGCCATGGTTGTTCCCCCTTTGGTCTTTCCTTTCCTTAGGTCCCTCTCTCTAGGTGCTTACTACTCTCTTACCCTCTGTTCCTCCCCCATCTATGGCTACCTCTCCTTTTTATAGTAAGCTAATTCAATGGGATTTCTCCCTCTTACCCCTAGGGCTTCACCAGCTGTTTTTGGCTTATTGTGGACATTCCTTCAAGACTACCCACCAACTCATTAGTTGGCCTACCACTACCTCTGCTCAGAAAATGTTTGCTGCACCACTACTCATTTCATGACAAAATTTCATTTTGTTTGTTCTTGCTGTATACCTCTACCTCTGGGTTCAAATGGATAAGAATTGAGCTACCTCACCACCTACCTTTATGGAATGCATCAGATAGTTACAGCCATCTACTACTTTTTTGGGTAAGATACCATCCCAACAAGGTATATATCCAAAAGAAGTCACAACTAGAAACCAAATATAGACCCCTTTTCCCCCCAACACCAAACCACACCCTCTAAATCCCATTGACCAAATGGGTCCACCTCCCTTTTATTGGCTGGGAATAGGTTGGTGGTGCTCCGGCCCTTGTGCACTTGCTTCAATATCTTTTGTTTTTGTCTTCTTTCATTCCCATGTCGTTTCTGCTATAACAGGTTAGCTTTGTTTTGTTCTGTTGCGGGTCTCTGTCTTATTTCTTTATGCATTTCTTGCTGTGTTTGTCATTTCCTTTGGTTTGGATTTTCTTTCTTTCACAGAATTCTTGCTACTGACACTTCATGTCGTTCCATTTTTCTTTTCATCATAATTCTTAGTTTTCACACCTATCCTTTTATACAAAATGATTTGGGCTTTTGTAGGCCAAATAATGTTGACTTGATCATAAGGATCTTAGGCCCAATTTGCCTTGATCTATCGAAGCTAAAGAACCATATTCAGCAGCAAATCTATATTCTACTGTAGATTTGTACTTTGCTGCAAATTTGCATTTTGCTACAAATTGTTTTCCCTTGCATTTCTTTCTTTGAACCTTTCTTACTCTTCAGTATTCTTGGTGGGTCTTGCAGCCTTGCTTTTCATTAGGCTTTCCTCCATATGGGCTTTTGAGTCTTGCTTCATATTGGGCTTTCTTCCTCATGGGCTTTTGGATACAGATTTGCAAAAATGGGCATCAATAGTACTTTACATGCTTGTAAAATTTCAAAATAATCTAAGATCAATAAATTATGTCATCGATCATGTGTTTAAATCTTAAGCTCTTGTATCTAAAATTGTGCATAAAATATGGGCTTTTAGATCAAATGGTAAATCACATTTGATTGACACGAAACTTGGTGTACGTGTTAAGAACATAATGAACATATAATCCAACACTTGGATGTTTTAAAGATTAATCCAATAAATATTATTAGATGGTGTAACATTACTTGAACTCTATCTATATACATGGAGTTACATTTAGTGTAGCTTGAACTCTATACACACCACACAAACACACACACACACACGAGGGTGATTCTTGATTTCAAAGTCTTCAAATCTTATATCTCAAGATATAGGCTATAGGCTCATTGTAGGGATTTTCTTGCCTCAAATCTTGTTTAGAATATATGGTGACCTAAATCCTAAAGAGTGCTAGATTTCCATTATATAATTATTATTTGTATCCAATTTCAATTTTGGTCTATTGGTTGGTTTTTTTATCAAACTTCTCTATGACTACATTTTGGGCAACATCCTAGACAAAATGTTGGAGTGCGTTTGGCTTTATATTTTTACTAAAAATTTATTTGTTTAAAGTTGGTTAAAATATAATTGCCCTCATACCTTAAAAAGAATATGGTTTTAGGAGGCACACAAATAAACTAAAAATTAAAAAAATGTTGCCAAGCAGAAAATAATGGAAGAAATCAATATTTTTACTTTTCTTCGGTACATATTAACCACCAAACTCTTTACTAAAATTTACTAATTGATTAATCTGCTTTCAATAATAAGGATTTTTAAAAAATAATTAATGTAAATGTAATTCACTTTAATGAATTGGGAGTGGGAGTAGGGGATTCAATTCCTATATATTTTTGTTTGAAAACACTATGAAATTCCATGTAATGATGTAAATATCATTTCTTTCACATGCAAGAAATGGTAGGGAATGGATGGACCAAAATTCGGAATCAACACTAATTTTCAAATAATATAATTAGTAGGCACTGTTACAAAACTATATTTTTTACTAACATCTCGAGTCTAAAAAACTCGATTTTGAGCTTATAAATCAAGTCTCAAATACTCGATTTCAATGTTCTAATTTGGCGTTTGTTCCATGTGGCATCTACCTAGAAATGGAGTCTTTAAGACTCGATTTATAAGCCAAAAAAAATTTAAGTCTAAGTCATGTACAAGCCATTCCCAAAAATACCCCAAAAAACTTTAAGAAAACCCAAATCAGATCAGAGAGAGAAAGAATTCGAGGTATATTGTGAAATTGTTTTCTTCAATGGAGTCTACGGTCTCAAACCCGTATTTCAACATAGAAGAAGAAGAGTTGAAGCGAACGAAGCGTAGAAAAACTGAGACGCGAGATTTGAAATTGGATCCAAAACTCGAGATGATCAAATGGAGATTCTAATCGTAGCAAAGCTCGTCAAAGCTCTCCGCCAAGTCCACCGCAATTTCTCCTCCTCCTCCTTTGTAGGATGACACCACGAGATCCGAGACGCGGCGAACTGAGTTCTCACCGTATCAGCCCCACCCACGCTGGTTTGAAGCCACCCACGCCGACTTGAAACCCACCCACCCATGGTCCCACGCCTATCTGAAGCCACCCACTCCGATCTCTTTCTTGTCTGATGAAAAGGTGTAAAGGGTGTTTTAAGGGTTATAAATTGAGTCTTATAGACTCGATTTCCAAGTGGATGCCACGTGGAAAAAATACCACATCAGATGTTATCAGACCATGAAAACTAAGTCTTTGTGACTCAATTTATAGCCCAAA
Source organism: Castanea mollissima (assembly GCA_014183005.1). Classification (NCBI taxonomy): domain Eukaryota; kingdom Viridiplantae; phylum Streptophyta; class Magnoliopsida; order Fagales; family Fagaceae; genus Castanea; species Castanea mollissima. The sequence goes on from JACAVU010000008.1 coordinate 12,694,297, forward strand.
ATCGAGTTTTTAAGACTCGAGATGTTAGTAAAATATATTCTTTTGAAACCATGCCTACTAACTATATAGTTAGGAAAATTGGGTTAATTCCCAATTTTGGCCGGGATGGAAGCATCATCTCTTTTTGTGGCTTTCTTTATGAATCAATTACCACTAATAAATTTGGTTATAAGATTGGCCATGGTGACAGTTATCTCTAGCAAATTTGGTATTAAGTATGGGCTTGGTGTGGTTACAGGCTTTGTTTCACTTTGTGATCATGTGGCAGGCTCTACAATTGTCAAATTTAGATTAAAGGAATTACTCCTTATTTTAGAATGATACACTCCAAATTGATCCAAATTGATTATATCAACTAGTCCCATCACATGTGCTTCGCGCGTGCGATGAGGTTTTTTTTTTTTTTTTTTTAGTGGTCCTATTTTGTAGGAAATAAAATTGTGTTTTTTTTATTTATATATATAATTTTTATTTTGAAAATCTAATTTATAAGTGAATAAATCAATTTGAAAATTAATAGAAGAGTGGTCCTATTTTCAAGGCAATGTTTTAGTGGGAGTTAGAATTGCATTTTAACCGAATTGTCCTTTAGTTTTATCTCCACTTAAACATAAGGGTGTAAGGGCATTTCTAAACTAAAAAATGAGGAATCCAAATAGGAGAAGCCCCTTAAATAATAGTATAGATTAAAAAAAAACATACTCTCTCTCTCTCTCTCTCTCTCTCTCTCTCTCTCTCCTCTCTCTCTCTCTCTCTCTCTCTCTCTATATATATATAATATATATATATATATATATATATATATATAAACACACACGTGTATATCCTCCATACAAAAGTTTTGATCTCACATATGATGCACCACAATAAGAACTACACATAAAATAAGTGTTTTTTTTAAATAATTTGATAGTTATGAGATCAATTATTTGAATTCTAGACGTTTTTATTAGAAGCACCAAAACTTGTGTTACAAAGCTCTAAACAAATATAAGTGTCCATTGTTCATTTACTTTTCTTTTTTTTAAATCACCCAATGCCACTGTATCAGTAATAAATCTTTATAGGATAGGTGTCCTATAATATATGAAAGCTCGAGTTTGTGTGAAAACACAAGAGCTCGATCAGACCCTCCAATAAAAAATTACAGCTAGATTGCTTTTACTCTAACTTAAACAAAGTACGGAACAAGAGTAAATATGCGCAATGAACCGATAACAATACTCTAAGCCATATCCAACCACAATCAACAATAATAATGAAAGCTTAAAGAGTATAAAAGAGAGATGTAAATATAAGATAACACCAAGATGTGTTATCGAAGAGGAAACCGAAGAACTCGGTAAAAAACCTCTCTACAACCCTCCAAGTCAAAATCGATCCATTAAAAAATAAAGTTGGAGTATATAAATAACAAAAGACTCTCCAAGCCTAGTCTACCTCATGTACTTGAGCCCTTCAAGCTCCTGCTACTAACAGACTTCTCGGATGCTTGTTTTCTCTTTTCTAGCTTTCCGGATCTCGCAATTCAACCCGATTGCATCCACCACTAAATGGCTCCTTCCAATGCTTCCCAACAGCACCAAAACCTCACTTGACAGTCAAATTGAGTGTGGTAAGTGTTTAGGCTATGAACCTCTCAAAGATCTAAAGACGGAGAGGTAGAAGTTGAGGAAAACTGCAAGGAAATGTGTAAATGATTGTGGGTATAATAATCTCTAAATCTCAAGGGTATTTGCTAAGGGTTTTCTTTCTGAAAAGAATTCCTTACAATTCGTAGGTAATGGAGATATTTATAGTGTGAGTAAAGAATTTGGTAAAGCACTTTATCTTTTTGCCAAACAGAATGTTTTACAAGTACTTCGCGGGATAGCCCTTCTAGTGAAACACTCGCAAACTTGACAATCTAGCGTGACTCTTCAGCTTCCAATCATATGCTTCACACATGGCCTTTTTGTAGGTTGCCTCTCGCGAGCTAGTCGCGAATTGCACTAATTCATCTTTGAAGCTTGATTCTTCACCTATCTCTCATGATCATTCCTTACAAATAAACCAACATACATACAGGGAAATAATTGAAGAAATTACAATCAAATTTGGCACAGAAGTAAAGCCAACACAAATTAATTGAAAATCACAACTTTACAATACAAATAAAATCTTTGCTTCTCCTTATGGATGATTCTAGTTTTCAAGTCTTCAAGAGTTATTTATATCTCAAGATATGGGCATTATAAAGGCTCCTTGTAGGCTTTTCTTGACTCAAATCTTGTTAGGATATATGGTGACTTTTTTTTCACTCTTTTTTAAAAGAAGAATATATGGTGATCTTGATCCTAAAGAAAGTTAGATTTCCTTTATTTAATTATTATTTGTATCCAATTACAATTTTGTTCTTTTGTTTGGTTTGTTTTATCAAACTTTTGTATAACTACAATATGGGCGACATCCTGACGAAATCTTGGTGTGCATTTGGCTGTAAGTTTTTACTAAAAGTTTATTTGTTCAAAGTTCGTTAAAATATGATTGGCCTTGTATCTAAAAAATTAAGGTTTTAAAAAGCAAACAAATAAACTAAAAAATTAAAATAAATAAATAAATAAAGCTGTTCCCGGAGGAAGAGATCAATATTTTTACCATTTTTTAGTACATATTAACCAAACTCTTTACTAAAACATTAAGAAATACCATGTACTGACGTAAAAATAATGTTATATATGTTATTATGATAAGTGTGTGTGTGTACTTGTTTATTTATTTCCTGAATGAAGATCTTTGTATTAACCTCTCAGAAAAGGAAGCATCTCATAAAACAACATTTGCACGCATGGAAACACATTTATCTAGTGACTTTCTCAGCTGTCAGGCTTTTCCCTCCCTTATTTCTTAAGGTAGTAGATCTGTCTTCAGTCTCATCCTCGACAACAATAATCCCATCTTCTAAGTCATCATCATGACCGTCAATCTCATCAATATCATCCTCCTCATCCTCTTCATCATAATCAATATCATCCTCCTCTTCATCATAATCATCCATATCTCCACGCAGGGTGTGGAACTCAGGAGGCGGAGGGCAATCCTCTGTGATCGCCTCATCTCTCTTTATCACAAGATGCCGAATGACCCTTTCATCTTTGTCCAGCATGCTCTTAAAATCATTAATCCATTTTGCTTCTAACTCAAAATTCATTAAGATGTAGTGGGCATTCTTGGCTTTTTGTATCTTGTAAGCTAATCTTCTCATACCCCAATCACTCACTCTCCATATCTTGCCTTTCTTCTCCCTTAAAAAATCTGCAACAAGCAGAATATCAGATACTAATGCAGATTTTAAATGTGACTGAATAAAAAAATAATAATTCTGCTTGAATTTGGACGTGCATATACATCAAGTCAGGAATTCCTACATGACAACCTATATTAAAGTAATTCCTGACCTTTTTCCCTCTAAAGTTAATCTACACTTAGGAGGCTGAAATTTAAGCCTTTTCATTCTGTAAATCTTTTTTTTTTTACGACTATTTTTAATTTTCAGATATGACACCTTTTATACACTACTAACAATCATTTCAAGGACTGTAACAGTCATTCTTGCATAGAGGTTTCCATTGCCTGCTTTTCTTATAGTAACAGTAGACTACCTTTGGTTGGGAAGAAACAAAAGGCAAAACAAAGAGTGCAAACAGTTCTCACAGATATCCATACTAGTGATTGTATCACCATAGACAAGCTAAATTCAGCACCCTTGAAGATTCAACAGAGTCATTATCGTCATTTCAAAAACATCCAGGCTTCTTAAAATTTTATCACTCATCTGAACTCCCGTCTTTTGACAGGTTTTAGTCCATTTATAACATAAAATACAGTAAAGTAGAACTAGGAAGCGTACAAGGTGAAAATACTACGAGCTAATAATAAATCAATTTTTCATGGAAATTTTATCATACATGACTTCAGAAGAAATGTAGACTAAAAAGAAAGGTAGAAGGGATCACCTTGAACCTTCTCATTGACACTCCCAACCTCTTCTGCATGCATCTCATGAATTAAATAAACAACTTCATAGTGGCGCACTGTAGAATCAAGGGAAAGAATTATTCACGGATGTATAAGTAGCTCTTCTCTCTTAGTTGTAATACATTCTGGTCCCAAATTTTCATTAATAAATTCAACAAACAGAGCTGGTTCAATAGATGAAAGTAAATCACAGAATGTTAAGAAATGCTGCCTTAATCAATCTAGATCAGATTGCACCAAATCACATCCCGCAAAATACAGGGATCCAAAGAAACACAAATTCCCTTCATTTATTGGAATGCTAAGAAAATAAGAAACACATATCTATTTCTATCACCGGAAATCTCAGTAACCAAAGGCCAATAACCCATCTAGCAAGGACTGGCCAACTGAGGTGAAAGCACACTTACTTTGTTCCACAACCGTTTCGCTTTCCAGCTGAAGCATCAGAGTTTCATAGAGATTTTCTGCAAATCAACAATCATTTCAGTAACTGAATACTCTGCATAATCGGGGGGAAGAAAGGACCTTTTATTTGAAAAAAGGAAGAAGAAACAAGAATTATGAATTATGATAACAACTTACGCTCCTCAGCATCGGCAAACTCAGGCAGAAATTTACCATCCTGAAATTTCTTCTGAAAATCAAAGTAAAACTCCCACCTCAAAATCAACCAGAAAACTAATTAAATGAAAAAAGATTATCACACTCTTTAGAGAAATAGATAAAATCTAGGCTAAGTCAAGATATTTTTTGATAAGTACGATAAATTTACTAAAACGCAAGGAACTCATGTTACAAGATAATCCCCTCAAGAATAAACGAAATTAGAGCAACAAAGTCATGAAAAATAAAAAGAAGGTGCGCCAATAGAAGTAGACCATTCATACAAAGATTGAGAATACGCAAAACTCATTACACAAGAAGCAAGGCATACCCAACAGCACAGAACACAGATTAGCAGGACTAAGACCTGCAACACACCAACAGCAGGGCAAGTAGCTTGAAAAAACACAAGAAAAGCCACAAAGAGCAACACTCAAACAACTCAAAATACAAGCAGCAAACCTATCAGGCTGCACCACACAGCTAAAATATATATATATATATATACACACACCAACCCCAATTATATCACAGCAGGTTACCCAGTAACAATCTTTCTTCAGAAGGGATTTGGCCTTGATGCAAAATTGCATTTCTCATCTTCCATATATCGTACACAACCAGTAACTACCATAGCATCTCCCATTGACCCACAAACATTTAACCAAATCTGTACAAAAAAGCACTTGCCAACTAGAGTACACATCTATCACCTCCCTTGCCATCTCCCATTGACCAACAAACATTTAACTAAAAAGGACCGTAATGTTGCAAAAGGAGCAATGAAGCAACAGATGATCAACATGTTCATCACCATTAGTTTTTTTTAATAATTACATACATCACCAATTAAATACAGATGATCAACATGTTCATCACCATTAGTTTTTCTTAATAATTACATACATCACCAATTAAATAGTCTAACATTATGTTTTACATTTACGAGATAGTCAAGTTCAAGCAATTAATTTTAACTTCACAATTTTTTTCACAATTTTTGAGGGAGAAAAGTTATGGCTAGTACATTCAAATGAGTCCATCACTAACACAGTAACACCGCTTTTCTTTTATACCAAACACAACAAGTATCTCAACAGTTGTGGAAATGTTCGTGTCATTAGATTTATTGTCAAAGTAAATGCAAGAACTATAAACATTATTCATGGTTTTTGAATATGGCTATATTCTATAACATGTTTAGTAAAGACTTCAAGTTTTTACCCCCCGCAGAATCAGTAGCAGACATAATAAAAACTATCAAGTAAAAGAACCCAACTTTCAAATACATCTAAACCAAGACATAAACTACTATTTTTTCCTATATAGCACTCTGGGGAAGTAAATTTAAAAATTTAAAAAAATAAAAAAATAAAAAAAAAAAAAGAATGAGCACAGGGGATTTTGAGTAAAAAGCACCTCTTTAAGGAGCACAGCTTCAGGGAAAAATTCAGTAGCCTCTTCTGGTTTGGGCACAAAGCTATGAGTGTCTGGCTTCTTGTTCTTGTGGTTCTTCTTTGCCCCCACTATCACTGAGTTTCTATGTCCAGCACAAAGCTTCTGGGTAGTGAATGGCCTTGAAAGAGAGATGGGAAAGTACCCATTTGCAAATTTTGCATATGGGTTTTGATTCCTGAGGTAAGAGCTAAATTTTATAGCAAAGTTTGAGGCTTTAGGTGTAAGATAGGCGGCAGAGGAAGAGTTAGTGAGTGCCTCCATTGGAACTCTTGAGAGGAAACTAGATAATTGCAATTGATATGTGTGTTATAATAACGATGGAACTAAAAAGTTAGGGATGATTTGGTAATTGTAATGAAGTTTGCAGGGCTTTTTTGTAATTTTACATTTGGGTAAAGTTCGGCAGTTCAACTGATTCTCTCAAAGTTTCACAATTTTTTTTTCTTTTTTCTTTTGTTTTTTTTTTATCCCCTCAAGCATGAGTGCTTATAAAATATGAAATGTAGGAGTAAAAAATAAGGTCAAGTTTTTAGAAATGAGTTTTACACACATATATATTTAGATTAAATTAAAGTAAAATTTCTATCTTGTATAAGATAAATGTACACATTACTGAAGAATTTTATGTAAAAAATGTAAATTATTTAAGAGAATATTTTTTACCCAAGCAATCCCAATATGTTACCTCAATAATTAAATAAAAAATAAAAAATAAAAGTTGTTCACTTTTTCGGACGATTTTACAAAAAAACTTATTTGTTTATTTATTAAAAGTTAGTAAAAATATAATTGTATCAAAAATTATGAAACTGTACAAATTTTCTAATAAGTTAAAAACCTAAAAGAAAAAGTTGTTAACAAACAGACTGGGTGGGAGATAATAACTTATAAAGAATAAGTTCATCTATTTGTAATAAGTTCTAAATTTGACTCACTTAAATCAGAAAAATTGAAAATTTTAAGATGACATGATTTTAATAGGAATTATCATTAGAAATAGAAACTGATTAGTAGGCTAGTAGCAACAGAGGCTATTTCAAAGCAAAATATATTATAGTACAAGCCACATATGTCTTTTATCAAAAGTTGGGACACCTCCACAGGCATAAAGTCTAAAATAAGAAAATCTAGTTGAAGCTGAACTCCTTCCCCTAATTTAAGCTTCAGCGTAAGCATTAGTTTCCTAAAGCAGTGGTTAATCTTTATTGATGGGATTTTGGTCATGAGACTCCTGCAATCATCAATAATTGGTGCAAAGTCAGCATAAGAATCATCATTGTTGTAACAGATTTGGCATCAATTCCTCCATAGAGCAAGGATTGAGATCCTGTGCAATTACAATTTTTTATATTTATGGTAGAGATTGAAAGTTTCTTTTTCTATCTCTCAATTTCAACCATTCTAACAGCCCCTAACTTAACTTTTAGGCTATTAGTTCAACCTATAGCTTTGGCAAATCGTTTAATCCAAGAGCTGGTACGTGTAGGGCTCACCTGTCTGTGAGAGGCAGGTCTCATGCACCTAGTGTATGAGAGATTTTTCCTTAATCCAAATATTCATGCCAGTCTCTGCTCTCTAATGAGTCCACCACAACCAGCAAGCGTAGGGCATCAAAGTGCCATGCCATCAACGTACAACTTATGCCAATTTTGGATTGGAGACTCCCTTCTCACCAGAATATAGAGATGAGGAAACATATTAGCGTAGCCTATTACTATTTTGCAAAATAAGTTATTGTAAAAAAAAGATTTATAAAAAAAAAGTTATTATATAATTTAAATAAGTTTATAGACAAAACAAAGTCAGGCATCCCATATTATTTTACGTTTATTAATTTTACAAGCAAATGGAAATAATTTTCATCTATAAAGGGTAGTTTATTCGTTATCTATTTATGAAACATGAAATTTTCATGGACACTATATGTCCACGCTTTGATGAAACACGTAGAATGCTCCTTTTTAGGTGAATTTACACGGTATTATTGCAATTGTATGGAATTCATTGAAAAATGTATAGAAGTTAATAAAGAATAGTCTATTCGTTATCTATCTATGAAACATGAAGTTTCCATGGACATTGTACGTCCACACTTTGATGAAACACATAGAATGATCTCTTTTTAGGTGAATCTACGCGGTATTATTGCAACTGGATGGAATTCATTTAAAAATGTATAGAGGTTAATAAGAGAAAAATTGTGTTGAAATGAAGTTTTTTTATAGGTAAATAGGGGAGGGGGCTGGAAAGGTTCAAATCCCAGTGACCTTGAACTAGGACATCCCTTGAACCTCGTGTTTAAATGAAGTTACACTATAAAAATAAATAAATAAATAAGCCACATCAAGGGTAAGAATATTATTGCCCAAGTAACCCTATATTTAAAGCGGAAAAGAAAATTCAGAGTCATAACTTTTGGGCAAATCTTGGTTTCCATATAAAGGCATGCTCAAGGCTCTTTTTTTTTTTTTTTTTTGGCATACCACTTAGGCATTGGTTTTGAGAATGCAAACAGACTGATTTCAATCACCCGCAACAAGAAATTAAAGGGGAACATACAATCAAGCTTGATGTTAGATCCAATCAACCCACCAATTATGTCCATCATCTAGTCTTTTTTTTTTTTTTGGTAAACAGTAGAAAATTCAATAACTAAAAAATACAAACATTAGAGCGAACACACTAATACATGGTCCTAGCAGCATCAAGGTTGATTAACAGCACGACATCTACTAAGGGCGTAGTAAAAACACAAAAATCTTGAGACAAAAGAGTGCATCTCCTAGCAAGTGCATCAGCGCACTTGTTGGCCTCCCCAAAACAGTGCTGAATTTTAACTCTAGTAATTCTTTTGAGCCATTCCTTACAATCTATTAAGATTACATCGTTCCTAGTAGAGTTTCTCGCATCCTTTTGCAGAAGCTCCACTACAAGCTTCACATCTAGTTCTATTTCCACAGCAACAAGTCTCAGTTCAAAGCACATGTTGATTCCATCTCGAAGCGCCCACAACTCAGCTACTACGCTAGTCGTATGCCCAACGGATCTGGCATACCCACAAACCCAATCCCCATGGGAGTTTCTAACGATACCTCCTCCACCGCACGCCCCGGGTTCCCTAGAGAAGATCCGTCTGTATTCAATTTAAACCAATTATCAGGAGGTGAGATCCATCTAACATGGATAGTGGTCCGAGTGGTTCTCGTTTTTCCATTTAAGCCCAAGAAGGCAAATTCCAAAGCTTTATTCATGGTTTCAGACTGAACTGGCTTCTAGGGGGCTCCATCTCTAAAAATTGCCCTATTTCAGTTCAGCCAGAGGCTCCAAATGCAAAAAGAAAAGATGATACTCCAAGGGACACCAAATGTAGAAAGTTGTTGCACCCTATAGTTAATCCACAGCCAGCTTGATAGATTTGAGGCATAGAATAAGTTTGTAGAGACTAAAGGAGGGAAAGAGTTCCAAAAACTTCGAGCTATGGGACAATCTCGTAAATTATGCAAGATGATCACTGAAGCGTCATTGCATAAAGGGCATGAAGGGGCAATGTTCAAACCTCTCACAACAAGGGTAGCTCAAGCTAGAATGCTTTAATGCCAACATTGCCAAATGAAACATTTAATTTTAGGGAGAGCATTGACTTTCCAAATCTAGTTGCCCATGAAATGGTTTTGCTGGGAAGAGCCATCTACCGAACAAGCCAGGTTGTAAGCCTCTTTAAGCTCGAAGTCTCCATTAGGAGATGAACACCAAGAAATTTGGTCCACACTAATAGTAGCAAAGGGGATTGGGGTAGCTTTGATTTTCTGAGAAATATTACCTATGAAGACAAAGGATAAATCTTCCAAATTCCAACAATTATCATTAACCACATCCATGAGGAGAAGACCCTCCTCCCTTCTGTTCAGCAGACCAGCAACCAAACTTCTCAGAGGCCCCTCATTCAACCATTTTATCATACTAGAATGATAGCATGCTAGTCCTTCTTGCTATCCATTTAGTACCTCTTTTAAATATAGGCTCTCCTTTCTTGAGGCCAATCCAAGTGGGAGAGCAAGACCTGCGATTGGTAAAGGGTTGCCTACTATGTCAAGCACACTTGTTTGAAAGAACATGAGCCCATAAACAATCTTTGTCCTGATGAAACCGCCAATTTAGCTTTGCAAGCAAGGCTATGTTCTTTTCTTTTGCTACTTGTAGACCGAGACCCCCATCTTGCTTGGGTTCAGTGATTTTTTTCCAACTTATGAGGTGGGGCTTTTTCTTATTGTCTATAAAGCTCCAAAGAAAGTTTCTACACAATCTATCCACACAACGAGTCACTTTGGCTGGTAAGGCAACACACTGCATAGAGTAATTAGGTATGGTAGAGATGGTTGCTTGAGAAAGGACAAGTCTGCCAGCGAAGGATAATAAATTGGTTTTCCAACCCGCTAGATGGTTTTGCATTCGCTCAATTATGGTTCCAAAATCTTGGGGCCTCGAAGAGTGTTTGATAGGAAAACCAAGATATTTTCCCAAGGAAGAGGTAGACCGAAACTCCAAGATATTACAAAGTTCTTCTCTAGTGCTTGGCGAGGTATTCAAGGAGAAGAAAACTCTAGATTTTTTGACACTCACCTTTTGACCCAATAAGCAGCAGAAGGTATCAAGAACATCCTTACTGCCCTACAATTTTACGATTTGCCTTGGCAAATAATACAAGATCGTCCACAAAGACTAAATGGGAGAAGTCAATACCACCTCTAGAGACCCTAACCGGATCCCACAGTTTTTCTTCACATTTTTCCACAATGAAAGCACCTAACACTTCCATACATAATATAAGGAGATAAGGGGAGAGCGGGTCCCCTTGTCTTATGCCTCGAGAGGTTGAAAATGATCGAGTCCACCACCATTAAAAACCACAGAAATGTTCATTGAAGATACACAGCTCATGATAAGAGATATAAGGTGATTTGGGAACTTGTAGAGCAAAAAAGTATCCCTAATGAAGCTCCATTCCAACTAGTGTTGAAGTCCAAAATATTACAAGTATTGAAATCCAAAACTAATGAGCCCTTAAGGATAGAAAGTCCAAATCCATAAGCCAAGGCCCATTTGAAATATGTAAAATGAAGCCCAAACTCATGAATAGGTGAGCCTTAGGCCTTAGAGAAGGAAGAAAAAAGCAAAGGAAGCTCAACCCATCCTTTGTAAGGAGAGTTTTCTGGGCCCTGAAAAGGACTGAACCAGAATACCTTGGGATTGCCAGAATTACAGAATCCTCGGGATATGTAGCAGGAAACAAGCTGGGATTGAGACGACTCAAGGGAGCATGTACATGAACACGAAGAACAATAATGGATATGTCCCATCAGCCACCCAATGATGCTGAAATAGGCAGATGACCTGGGAACCAGCACTTCATGAAAAGAAGTTTGGTACCTCAGGGAGCGCAAGGAGATGTACCATGAAGGAAGGTGGTTGGGGATCTTTCAGCCTGATGAGAAAGGAATCTGCCCATTTAGAGAAAAAGACAAAAAGTGAAGCAGCCAAAAAGTGGGCCTGAAAATTAGTGTCTAGAAGTTTTGGAAAAAGAAGCATTGAAGGTCAGCCCCTAGGACCCCCCAAAAAAGGAAGGTCAGCTAGGGACTTTTTGGAAGGAAACCTCAAGAGAAAAATATAGTGAGAAAATGAGGAAAGGACTAGCCACCAATGTTGCTGATACAACATTAGTTCTGGTACCCAGAGTAGCAAATGGAGGGAATTTGTGGTACACCATAAACCCTAAGAAGATGCTATAAAAGGGAGGGAAGCCATCAGCAAAAACCATTCAGCAATAGTGAATCAAAGGGAAAAGATCCTTTAGAAAACTCTTTTAGAATTCAAAAATAGAGAAAAGAGGGAAAACACCGTCCGGAATCCTCAAATAGCCACTAAAGAATACACTTAGATTCAAAGGGATTCAAACTTTGCAAGTCTTAAAGGCCTAAAGAGCCATCTAAGTCTGTAATTTTTTAATTTATTTGGACCTTGTAACACATCCTAGTGAGCATGATGTATTAAAAACTTAAGAAAATAATGAAAAAATAGGAAAAACACTGTCCGAGATCCAGAGGCAGGCATAAGAGGATACACTTGGATTCAAAGGGATTCAAACCTCACAAGTCTTAGAAGCCTAAAAGAGCTTTCTAAGTCTGTGATTAACTTATTTGGACCTTGTAACATATCCCAGTGCAAAAGGAACATAATGTATTAGAAACTCAAGAAATAATGAAGTATTATTTATTATTCTGAGGACCCCTAACATTTTTATTCACTTTTCCTTTACTTATATCATTCTTTACTATTCCCTACTGTGAACCTATATATTTTGTATGTATTAATGTGTATGTATTCTAGGATCCATGTTTTGTGCATAACTTGGTTCGTAAGTAGCCCAATTTAGTTATGGTGAACCAAGCCTAGTTCCTTAAAAACATAAAGCATCAGGCCCAAGATCCTTGTCCTTTTTACTTGGCTATGTGCTATTTTATCAACAAAAAAAAAAAACCCTCACAACCAGTCGTATGCTTTTTCAAGATCTATTTTGATGGCCATGACCCTAGACTTACCCTTCTTTTTTAACATGGAATGGATTAATTCCTACACGATGATGGCATTATCTATTCCTTTGCGGCCAAGAACAAACACAGCTTGGAAAAGGGAGACAAGGCTAGGCAGCAGAGGGCAAATATTAGCAACAATAATTTTTGGCACTATCTTGTAAACCGAATTGCGGAGGCTAATTGACCGATAATTGTTGAGAGACTCAAGGTTTTTGCACTTGGGAATGAGGGTAATCAAAGTATTATTAAGGTACTCTAGAATTTTCCCTGTGCAAAATTTTTTTTAACTTCCTGCTTCACTAAATTGCCTACAACGAGCTAGAATCGTTGAAAGAATCCCGCCTAGAGTGGCCTGAGGGCTTTAAAGGGCTTGAGAGATTTGAGAGCCTCAAATATGTCATTGACCAGAATATCAAGTTGAGAACTATCCTCTTCTGTAATCTAGCAGTGCCAAAGGGGTGGCTGCCACTCATTGAGCAAAACACTCCATTGGGAGGAAGTGAAAAGATCAAGAAACCCCTATCTTATAAAATTAGCAATTTCATGTTCTCCATTCAGCCAATTTCCCATACGATCCTTCATGCTAGTAATGCGATTCCTTCTTCTTTTAATAAGGGCTGAGCTATGAAAAAAGGCAGTATTTCTATCTCCCTCGACGAGCCAAGACATGCAACTTTTCATACTCTAGAAATCAGTTCTCTATTCATGGCCACTTGTCTTCTCTCCATACCTCTCAAATAGCTTTCTTTTTTCTTTTTCTTTTTTCAGTCAACTCTCTTCCCAAAACCAAGAAATTATAAATAAATAAAATGCCCACTTTCTTTAATTCACTCACAAAACCATGCACCAGAGCAAGAACTGCTTGGTCACCAAATCTCTAAATCACCTCTAAACCATGGTTGTCAAAATCGCGATCCGGATCGTAAAATCGCACGATTTTACGATCCCACCCACCAAAATTTAAAATCGTAGCAGGATCGCAAAAATGTTAGGATCGTAGGTAGGATCGTGTAGGATCGTATAGGATCGTAGGATCGTATGGATCCTACCGATCCTACCATTTGGCTTGAATTTTTTTTTTTTTTAAGTGGGATTCATTTGAGTAACCTATACCCACAGCGCCCACTGGGTTTTAGAAGCCCAAGAAAATATGAAGTCCCAATTTACCCCTATGTCCCATAAAATCTCAAAAAAAAACCATAATATAAGTTTAACGTTTTCAAAAACAAAACCTAAACTATTTAGAAACACAAAGCTCTAGCACGCACCTCTGTCCCACGCCTCCTCAGCCCTTTGTCAAAAACCCAGCACCTCTCAGCCCTGTGGTAAGCCATCACTGCCTTTAAGCTTTCTTAACTTAACTTTATGTTTAAAAAATATATATATAAAATAAATAAATAAAAAAACCAGTCAAAAACCCAGCACTTCAATCCTACGCCTCCTCACTCCTCTGTCAAAAACCCAACACCTCTCAACCCTCTCAATGATGTTGCCATGAGCCATCGCTGCCTTTAAGCTTTTTGGTAATTTGTTTTGATAGTTAGTACTTAGTAGTTTATCATTTATTTGTACTTTGATAGTTTGATTCCATATTGTTGTGTTGTGTATATGATTTTGACAAAACTTTTAAGGTTTTTATTTTTCTATTTTGTTAACTAAATTAAGTAAAATTTAAAAAATTATGAAATAGGATATTCATTATTTAATTAGCTAGTTAACCTTAGATTGAAAATTCTCTTTTGAATTACATATTGTAAATTGTAGTTAGCTAGGTTTTATATGCTAACTAGCCTAACTTATTTTGGATTTGGAACTTAGAATTTGGAAAACATTTTCCATATGTGTAGATAATATTTTGGGTACTTAGTTGCTAATTAAACACGTACTAAACTTTTTAAATACATTATGTCAAAAGTTAAATATATTTTGCTTCGTTAGAATGATATAAGAACAATGTAGTGCGTGCAAATTACATTTTATGATGCAATTTTTTTTAAAAATGAATGGATTCATATTTTAAGTGATTATATAACATACAAAGTCACTATCAATATGTTTTTTGCTTAAAATCTGAAAATAAGTAGGATCTTACGATCCACAATCCGATCCTACGATCTCCGATCCTACCTACCTTCCACGATCCTACGTAAGATCCCGATTTTGACAACCTTGCTCTAAACCCCAATATTTCCATAGAAAGTGAGTTAAAAAATTACGATGAAACCAATTAAGAAATGACAATTTAAATGAGTGGGACTGGGACTGGGACTAGGACTGTTGTGATTGTGGTAGGAAAGGAAATGGGATTTTGTTTTCTAGAGAGAATTTGCATGCCTGCTTTTTTTTTTTTTCTTTTTTTTTTTTCTCACAATGGTTACTTCCCAAGTCTTTTTCTTTCAAGAATTTCCAATACTAGTTTCAGTTTAGAACACTCTCAAACAGCCTTGTCTTATAGTAATGGGGGATCTCTCATAAAGAAGTATGCAAAATGTAGGGCATTCAAGAAAGACAAACAAGCTCTGTGCTTTCTTGGCTCACAACTAAACTACCAAAGAAAATAAGCAAAACTACATTATTGGTCCCTAAAGTTTACCTTGTGTGCGCAATTGGTCCCTCAAGTTTGAAGTGAGCACAACTAGTCCCTTAGATTTTAAAATTGAGTTGTATTGGTCATTTTACTAACTATTGTTAACAGTATTATTTATGTGGCTAATGAAACAATGACTTGGCATTTTTTTAATGATGTGGCATTTTTTTAATTAAAAAAATTACAAACTAAATTTACATGTGAGAAAAAATATTCACCGGTAAATTAAAAAAATTACTTTAAATTACTTTCTATCTGCTGTAAGAACTAAGAACCCACAACAAGAAAGAAGGTGAGAGAGGGAAGAAGCTAAACCCAGAACCCACCCCTGATCTGAAACCATTCCCATCAGAACCCACCCTTGAATCTCTGTGAAAATCCATACCCTTTTCAGCCAAACTCATTTTCTCATCTAGGTTCTCCTTCTTTTGCTGAGAGAGCTTAGTCTGTGAGCAATTGTCACCCTCACAACCTAAACGACCCCCTCACAACCTAAACGACCATTAGAGAGATCTTTATCTCTCAACATGACCATATCAAAGACTCTCAACAGACAAACACAAAAAAAAAAAAAAAAAAAAAAAAAAAAAAAAAAGAAAAGAGAGAGAAAGGGAGATGTACCAGAGAGAGAAGAAAAGCAAATGATAGTAAGAGAAAGCAGGGAGGGGCAGTTTGGGAAATAAGAGAGAATTCTAAGGGTTCTTTTCAGTTCATTGGCTTTGATTCTACAGCAAAGACCATTGCTTGCTTTGTTTTGTATTGTTTTTATTTCTTTTTTCTTTTTCTTTTTTTGCTCTCTCTGCAACAGCTGGATTTACAAAAAAGCCAAGTGTTTCAATGGACTTTTTGTGTGTCTTCACTGATTGGTCCAAAGGTTTCACGAGTACGGCTATGCTGTCGTCGGCTGCAGCTACGGCTTGGGCTATTGCTAGCGGCGGCTGGGTTTAGCTTCTTCCCTCTCTCACGTTCTCTCCCATAGTGGATTCTTAGTTCTTACAACAAATAGAAAGTAATTTTTTTAATTTACAGGTGAATATTTTTTCTCACATGTAAATTTAGTTTGTAATTTTTTTAATTAAAAACATGTCACATCTTTAAAAAAATGTTAAGTCATTATTCCGTTAGCCACATAAGTAACACCGTTAACAGTAGTTAGTAAAAGGACCGATACAACTCAATTTTAAAACTTAAGGGACTAATTGTACTTGCTTCAAACTTGAGGGACCAATTGTGCACACAGGGTAAACTTCAGAGACCAATAGTATAATTTTGCCAAGAAAATACTAAGAATTTACTTACCCATTATAAATAAATAAAAAGCAAAACTAATAAAAAGACCACTAAAAAAAGCAAGACAAAGAAGAAAGGAGAAGGAAAACACTAACAATTTTTGCATCATTGAGGCTCAAGATTTTTTTAACTCATTCTGATATGTATTAATGGAGTCAAACTTTCCTGAGGCCTTCATTTGCTTTAAAGAAGACTATAGACCACTAAACAAGTCAATATGTCTTGTGTGCGGTTCACAAATGCTTACAAAGGTTGTGCTGCAAAAATCATGAGTGATCACCATTGCTTCTTTCCCTTTTTCTTTCTCTTGTTGGCACTGGCACTATTGCTGCTGCCACCACTCTTGGTGCCATTTCCAGTTCTGCCCGGTGGGCTCTCAGTGGAGGTACTCGCACTGGAATTGTCAAACATGCCAGTTTGCACTGCATTCTGTAACCACTCAAAGAATTCTTCCTCTGTCATGGTCTCTTCCATATTGAATTGCGGCATTCGACCACCTCTTTGTCCTGAACTTGCCCCCTTTCCGCTGTTATGCTTGGAGGTTACACTAGTTTTGACATGAAAACTTGGCTTGTGAGTGTTGGCTGGACATCTCATCCCCTGCATAAAATTTAGCTTTATTCAATTTACTTTCAATGTGGAGGTGGCAGCAAGGGTGCAATGGTGACGCATGCAGCTGGTTCACGCAAAGAGAGAGCATCTCTTAATTCTAGATACCCAAATTTCCCATTATAAACATCTACTGGATTCTTCCACCAAGCCACATTATATTTTTAATTCATGATTGCATTAGTTTTGGATGAAGAGATGAGGTTTTTTTTTTTTTTTTTTAATGATTGCATTTGCCTGTGAGATTTGTTTCTTTGTTGAAAATGGATAAGTCAGCATTTAGACACTGATTTGGAAATGAAACCATTCAAAACTGCATTTGATACAGAATTCCAAAACCATGCAGGGACTCTAATGCATTACATGTCACCAAAAGCAAAACCAGTTCAATTATATAAAGTCCTATGATGCAGAATATAAATAAGCATGAAACTGAGTCAGAGACAGTCATCTGCCGTTAAATACATGATGACCTCATTTTAAATAATGTATCAAAGCCTAGAACACAAAGTAAGTTCCATTCCAAAAGGCATCCAAATGCCTACCAACAGTTGATTTTTTTCATAGTGAGAGCTGCATATTTTCCTTTCACTTGTAGTTGTGCTGTACATTGCAGCACATGGTTGTGAAATTAGCACATTTATAGCTTCCTTAATTAATCTTTCACTCAGTATCTTCATGAGGAAATGCAGATATGTTCAGAGAAATCCATTCAGATAATGAAAACATTAAGTTACCTGACAAATATACCATTCGGTAGCATCATATATCCTGCTATCTGCGCAAACAAATGCAGAGGGAGCATCTACCTGCTTATATGACACCATGTTAAAAAGAGAAATCATATTCCAAAATCACATTATACACCATTTAAGATATGCTCACCATTATATGTATACTATAAAACTCCTTCAAGATTATAATCGTGGTTCTTTTCTTCTCTTTTTCTTTTCTTTTTCTTCTTTTTTTTCCCCCTTTTGGTGGAAGAAAGGGGTGTTAACAAACATTACTGTTTTGAACACAAACTCACCCCCACCTTGCTCTTACAATGAACTAGCAGAAGGGAGAACCATAAATATAGTAAAATTCAAAAACAAGCTTCCTCACATAATGTATTACTGGTACTACCTTCTGCATACCAAAAAGGAAGGGCTGGGAAGACTGTTCAACCCATCCATCACCATCTTTTGCTTGATGAAAATCTTTGCATTCCTTCAAAAGGGAAATTCCCAGAGGAAAATTAAGCACCGGGGGCAAAATTACTTCCCATTAGCAAAAAGAAGCATCATGTCTAAACCTAGCCATGTCATGTAGCATGATAATATGCTTAGTGCCAACTTTCACAAATGTATGCTAATTGAAGACCATTCTAACATACCTGGCACCATCTTGCTTGAGATTTTGATTTCCTGGTGTGCACCCAGACATGTTGATTGCCACACTTTTTGCAGGCTATTCGCCTTGAATCTCCAAGTGGATCCTCACCACCAGCCTCTGAGTGTGCAAATCCAGAGGCAAAGTGACCATGCCCTCCACTCTGTGCAATCAATTGCATCAAAAGCTTAGGGAAGATGAAAGAATTAAAATACAAAAAAACAGGAGCTTATTCAAGTGTCACAATCTGGGTGTGAAGTTGTAAAAAGCTTTTATTTTAGAAACAATGTAGGGTTCAATCACTTAACAAATATAGTATAGTATTTGATCCCCCAAGTATATCTGAGAAAGACAGTTCAACGTGAAATCCAAAGACATTCAACTAGATACACATACATGTGAATGACAATAGGGAGTCACCATATGCTGTGGCATGGTTGCTAGGTTTAACATTAACTAATTTGTTGTATCAAATCACCCTTAACTTTGATACACATATTCATGATATTGCAAGGTTGCAAAAAACAACATGAATATTGAGGGAAATATGAAATTATTAACAGGTAGTAAGATATTTGATAGGAAAAAATGGCTGAACCAAAATGGTCAATCAATTCTTGTGAATTAGGGAATGGGTATTAGATGTCCAAGGAATTCCAATTCCGAAGATTTGATCCACGTACTTAGGTCAAATGTATTGATTTTACCATTGGAAGTATCCATCAATGCTCCTTTCCCTACACATCTCTCATTCAAGTCACTTTGAACTATTAAAAAGGTAAAAACAGCCTTTATTCCATTTACAGTTAGGGGGCCACTCTTATCATGTGATTTTGATTTATCATAGAACATAGGAATCAAAATCCACCTCCTCCCTGTGTTTGAGATTCCCACATTTTGTGTGCAAACCTCGCCGCCTGTCATTGATTCCCACACCCAATTACATCAAAGCTGCATTACCGATATGATTCTAGGGCAGAAATGAAATAGGATACTGGTTTCCCACACCCAATACAAATGAAACAAAAAATGCTGTAAAGAACGGAATCAAGATATACACATAAATACCGTTTGAGAAGTGCTTTGGAATCTACGGAATAAGTTCAGCAGCTCCTCCCTTATTAATTCATCATCATATGTTTTTTGCTTCTCAGTATCAAGTAGAACCTAGAAAACATAAAAACAAACAAAAAAAAGAATCGGCATTATAATTAGACATGAAAAACAAACAATAACAACAACAAAGCCTAAGTAGAAAATTTTTCAGGGTCAGCTATGGATCCTAAAAAACAATATAAAAAAAAAAAATTCTTTGCAATTGAAACCAAAAGATTCACCTCATATGCATTTTGAAGTTTCTTAAAAGCTTCTACAGCCTTTTCATTGCCCATATTCTTATCAGGATGGACCAACATTGCCTAAAGACAGTTACAAAACTTAGTCAATAAAAACTAAATACTCTCCTTATAATCTATGGATAATGGGAGGTTATAAAGAAACAATAAAAAAGTTATAAAAAAAAAATTAGAAAACTACAAGATTACAGTTTGAGTATCATTGAAGCAAACTGAAAATTCACCTGTAGACATCATGCCATATTCGACTGACAAGGCTAATGAAAACTCCAATGGAATAAAATCAAGTGACAATTATATTACATAATCATGCCAATCTAGTAATCAGAGAATGCCATTTACCTTTTTCCTATATTCCCGTTTGAGTACAGAAACATCTATGTCCTCATACCAGGACAAGCCCAACACCGAGTAGTGATCAGTGCAGTTTAACAAGCGAACCACCTCTTCTTCAGAAGTTAACTCAGAATCAGTCCCACTGGTTGAGGGAACTCCTGGACCACGGTCAGCTGATAACCCCGGGCCAGTTTCAGAGGTCGAAGCATGCGCCGTGTCACCATGAAAGAAGCCCGGTTGACCTTGCATTCCAGATGTTTGTTCTGGGAACCTATTGGATCCTCTATGCTGATTTATATTATTCTTTAGGAAGTGTATTAGAACATCACTCGAAAAAAGAGAGAAAATCAAACCAATAAGAAAACCAAGCCATCCAACGTATGCCTAAGCACAGTATATAGAATACACAGTGGCGATTAATAGTGC
The DNA here is from genome assembly GCA_014183005.1 of Castanea mollissima. Classification (NCBI taxonomy): domain Eukaryota; kingdom Viridiplantae; phylum Streptophyta; class Magnoliopsida; order Fagales; family Fagaceae; genus Castanea; species Castanea mollissima. The sequence continues at coordinate 12,714,945 of JACAVU010000008.1, forward strand.
AATGCGTTCGTGGCTCAACATGACCGCCAACCCTGAATTTGAAACAATGTTAAACCCCAGCAGTTTAAGTATTTAACAAACAAATAGAAGAGATGATCAACAAGCAAAGTTAGGTAAGAGGATCACCTCCAAGGAAGATGACAAACGCAGTTGTCCAAAAGCTTCCATAAAACCACAAGAAAACAGTTCCAGAAATGGCAACAACCAGAATTGCGAGAGTGAACCCAATAAAAACTCCAATAAGAGCAGCTAAGGCCTGAGTAATCATTATAGTCATAATAGGAAAATAAGAATATGAAAGATACAATAGCTAAACTAACAATACAATCAGCAAAGCACTTAACAAAAACTCTATGAAAGTGACAGCTATAAAAGCAGTCCACAAAAAGATAAAGTCATGCCAACTATTCTGAAAAGATATACATAGACTTCATTAGTCTTGTGTTTTAGCTGCATGTGTAACATGTTACATATGAAATCCACATCATGCTATCACCTGAATTTTTGAAAGGTTACATGAGGGTATATTCATGTTTGAGCCTGGTTAAAGCATAAAAGAGTTACAAGTGGCATCCACAAGGTTCAACTCCTAGTAACCAAAGGAGAATAGATATATGACCAGGCATAAAGGACTGCATAACCAGGATAGCAACTATAGTATCACCTGAATATATATTAATACTATCAGGAGCAGACGTCATAGATTGAAACTCTAAACGTAAAAAAACCATCCTACTTAACAACTCACTAGGTGATCAAGCCTAATTAGTAGCTTCTTTGAAAAGATTATGGCCAAAGAGCTCTTGCCCTAATTTCATGATCATAACACACGTATAACAACAATAAAGCCTTAGTCCCAAAAATTTGGGCTCGATTATGGCTTCTCAACAAACTAATATGAGTCCACTACATGTATTCTTCTTTGTCATTCTAACATATCCAACATCTTACTCTCTGTCTCCTCCATATATATAAGTAACTTTGGCCCAAAGGGAGATTCGATATTCTTTGTCACCTTTTTAATTAACATGTCCTTTTTTACTAATTCTACCAATATTATTTTAGGTCCTCCTCTAACTCTTTTTATTTCTTCAACTAGAATCATATCACTTTTTCTCACCAGTGCATCAATTCTCTCCTTTGCACTAATCAAACCATCTCAAATAACTCTATCTCATCCTATATATCACCAATATGAACTTCCCTATCTTTAACGAAATTCTTCATTTCATTCCTATCTTAAAATTCTCATTTCAACTACAGTCACTGCATGAACATGTTACTTCTTAATAGCCCAATATCAATATCATAAAGCATAACTAGTCTTCTAGCAACTTCTAACTTTTTCCTTTTAACTTAATTGAGATTTTATGATTACGCAATACTAGTGATGAACTTCTCCACTTCATCTGCCACGCTTTTACCCTATGATTCACATCCTCGGCATTCTCTCTATCCTTATGAATAATTTATCCAAGGTATTACAAGCGCTCACTCTTTACTATCTCTAGACTATCAAGTTTACAACTTCTTCATCTTTGTTTCTAGTTATACTAAACTTACACTCCATGTAATCTATTTTAGTCTTACTTAACCAAAATCCTATATATTCTAAAGCATCCCTCCAAATTTCAAACTTGGCAACAATTCCAAATTCATAAGACCCACCTAAGTCATATAGTAAGAAATCATTTGAAATCAAAATTCCACTTAGACTGCTCACTCACATGAAAACAATCTAGTGCATCAAGCTTTTTCACTCCAAAATCCTTCATTGTAGTAAGTAAGGATTTAAATGCCTCATTGAAATTGAATGGGACTACCATTTTCAAATATAAAAGAGCACATGAGTGGCAAAACCATCATTGAGATTCCAAAATACATCCACAAAACATAAAAGAGAGCCATGACACATTGCCGGTACAAAACTGCATTCAGGAATCTTTGACATGATGCGTCTTTTTTTTAATACTATGACATTTTTTGACATACTGGCTTTCCACTTAACACAATAGATTTCAATAGGGCAGATATAAACAGTAAGAATACTTAAAAATATAACCAGATTGAAGTCATTATTTACCAAGGGGGGTATCCAAGGCGACCCCTAATTTATAAATACAGAACATCAGAAGCAAGAAGGTGCCTACCATGGTTTTGTACAGTTTAGGAGGAGGATTTAAGATACCTTCAATAAGAAGGGTTAAATTTTAGTATCCATGCTGTTAATTGTAAACTTTTTGTAGAGGTTGCCAAACTAGCTGATATGGCAACAAAGTCACATGAATGTATTTTGGATATCTAACTGTATTTGACTGCATTCTCCTTTTGTGGTATCAAAAATAAATTCAGAAAATTGGGATTCTTAAAAAAATCATTAATCCTTTTATTTTTGGTCTGACCTTAACAACAATAAACAAATGAATTGCAAACGGGAAAATGGGAGTGAAAAATAGAAGTATATTATCTTTTAAAAAGTTGAATCCAACCAGAACACCCATAAACAAATGAAGCACTGAGATTTTGTTGCTAACTCAAACATAAACAGGACTTACCAAAACAACAAGAAACTTGAGTATCCCAACCATAGCAATTACTGAGAAAATGCTGAACCATATTACTGAGAAGAAGGATGTTGTCCCCATGCGTAAGAAGGAATCCATGCCTCTAAGAGCACAGTCTAACCAAACCATTGATATGAGTAGCATTATGCTCCCAACTTGCATGAGCCATTTCAAAACAACAGGATATGCCTGCTCAATCTTCATTCTAGCATGGTCACAAGCATTTGATATTTTGGTTGTTAGAGTCATAAACAAAGGTCTTTGCCTTTCTAGCCATTCACTAGATGCCTTTAAGATTGACAATGTCGATGCCCTCATGCTTCTAACCACCGAATTATCTGAAAACTCAATATTTTCTAACACAGATTTTATATTCAGACCATTATGCAAAAATGGCAGGCTAGTATTTGTATGTTGTTGACCTTGATTAGTTCCATATAATGTCGCATTTTCTTGTTTGGTTGAAGCTTCAATATTTCCATTGCAACTCCCTAAATCGTCCCTAGAAGACATTGGTTGCTCTGGCTGTTGAAGTACATCCTTCCCCTGCTTCTCTTTCCTCAAAAGGTTCTCAGACTTTTGTGAACTTCTGTTCTCATCTCCTGCATAATTGGTTTTACTCACACTCTCTGCAAAATTGCCTGGTTGGTTACCATTTGGGATTTCTTCTCCAGGAAAAACCTTCACCTCATGTGCTTTTCCCCGCCCTTTCGTATCTGGTGGACTACACCCTGAACCTGAACCTCTTCTTTTGTGGTTTAATGTATGGTGATCCACCCCATTCTTTTGTTGATTACCTTTCCGAGCCATGATGCAGTAATATTTCAGTATTGTTTTAAGGAGAGGTCAAGTAAAGTATTTACCAATTCCACCAAAGGGGCCATAGGCTAACTATGGTGAGAAGCACAACCTGTCAAAGGATACAGACAGATTAGCAAGATTGCTAAATCGGCAGACACTGCAAAAGCCCCCCCCCCCCCCCCCCCCCCCCCCCCCCCCCCCCCCCCCCCCCCACCCCACCCCACCAACCCCAAAGAAAGAAAAAAAGACACTGAAACCACTAAAGTAACACTGGCGAAAATATTCTTTAATAGATATATCTATAAGCCAGGCAAAGATTAACAAGGATCCAATCATTTTTACGGTCATTTGGTAAAACAACTACATAAATCCATGTAAATAGAATGATCTTTGGCATCCAAAATGACATACTGCCAGATCAAAAAGAAATTCATTTTTAAATCACTAAAACAAAAAACTGTTCTATTATTAGATATAAATTAAAAGTCCAATGAGGTCAATCCTATTACACATGAAGCTTACAAGAAAAGCACCAATAAAAAAACCACAACCACATCTAAATACATGAAAGGGTGTTTCATCATAAAAGTCTTGAGAATTAGGGGCTACCAATATATCTAGTGTAACAGGAGCCAACTTCATAAATATACAAAATTAGTGGCAATGGCCATATGAACTCTCATGACTAAGGGCCACCATTTAGTTTTGTTAATACTCTTACCATAGTGAATGGCAGCCTCCTACTACCCAATTGCTAAGTTCTCTAATATCTATATGAAGGTGATAAAGAAAGATGATATTAGCTAGTTGGGAAAAGACGGCCAACATTGAGTGGCAATAGAATCCTAATGAACAAAGAGCAACCTAAATAGCTAATCATGTATTACCAAAATCTGATCATTTCAAGCCAGTAGAACTTGAAAACCCATGTAAGGAAATACATAAACTTCGAGGTTTACTTGGTCCTTTCTAAACCAAATTTCACCCACAAAATTTTACATAATTATTCATATATCTCCAACCTTCAAATTTGAGCTATACAAAGTCCTTTTCACCACAAATTTCACTCAAATTTTATATAATCATTCGTATATCTCAAAAGCTTTTACCCAAAAAAAAAAAATTACAAAGACCACGCCACATATCTTCAAAAAAATTGTACAACAAGAACAAATTTGTGAGAATACAAAATAAACCCATTTGAGAGCCAAACCCCCAAATTTCAATCAAGGAAAAAAATAATGATACAAACACCCCCACTTCCAAATATTGAATAAAAATGTTGCAACATAGAAAATAACGTTAGCTAACACATAGATAGAGAAAATAAACAATACCCAGAAAAGAAAATCTTCCATAGACAAAGAATTAGCAACAAATAAACCTCGACAAGGGCGTACCTTGAGCCATAGACAAGTCCAGGTATGTGCCAAACAGAAACTAAGCCCTGAAAACCAGATGGGTTTCCTTTCTTTTTCTTTGTTTGGTTTATCTGAGCATTTGTAAACCCTAAAGTGTAATCGTCTTCTTGGTCATCAACGACAATCAATTTCTGCTATTGACTATTGCTTATTGCTGCTCTAAAATCTTTGTTTGTAATTGGACATGTGGGTCAGTTAAAAAAAATGAAAATGAATACGAAAATGAAAAAGCTGTGAATATATATGTGTGTGTGTGCGCGTGTGTGTGTGTGAATTATGAGTGTCAGAAACGAGGGACTGGCAATGCCAATTGCCAAAGACACAGAGACACGAGCGAAGCTCTAAGCCAAGTAGTTCCCGTCATGACTATTCCATGATATGCTCGAATACTGCTCTGTTTGGTTGACTGAGATTACATATTCTGATCAAGAATTAGGAACACCTTGTGCCTAGTGTAGAACATAGCCAGTAACCACATTGTTCCAAAAATAAATAAATGATAAATCTTGTAGTTTTTTTTTTTTTGTTGGTAAAATACATGTTCAAAACTTTTCAAAATTAACTAACTTTGTATTTTACTTTATTTTTAAGACATTACATAATATTTGGTACAAACACAAAGGAACTAACTTTTGTATGCATATCGCATTGTGTTAAACCAATTTACTACTAACTACCCGAGTGATGTGGGACAAATATATTATTTTTCCTTTTTTTTAGAAGGTTTATACCACAAGGAAGGTGGGGGAAAGACGCGATGGTTATTAGTTTGTTATAAACAAGGCCGTAAACAAGTCAAACTAAATAAGTCATTTACGTTTGTTCATTTAAGTTATTTTGAACAAAATTCTTAAAATAAAAGAATAAAAAAAAATTTTAAAAAAAAAGTATTATGAACACAATCAAGCTCAAACTTATCACTAATTTCTATTACATGTTTAAGCTTATTTTATTTTATTATTAAATAAGTTCAAACTTGTTCACAAGTTACTTGATTATATGTATATATAAAAACAAATCACAACTAAAATTTGTTAGTTGTTCACAAATCCATGCTAATAATTAATAACTATATTTTAGTTAAAATTATATTATTTGATTTAATCAATTGTAACGGTTTTTGGTTTATTAACTTATGAAAATTAGATTCATCAACCTTGTATTGTTAAATATTGTACACAAGTTTGACTATGAAATTGATTTTTTATATTATCAATAAATTACAAATAATAATTTGAAACCTTATAAGCTTAGTTGCAAATTTACACAATCCAATTTCAAGTTTATATAAGTATATTTTTATTAATTCATACATATAAACGCAATGTTATATATACTCAAAACAAGCCTCATGCCTATAAATTTGTTTACACATACATTATTATATTTGAGCTTAATTCATTTTCTAAATAAATGAACATAAACAAGTTTTTTTCTTGAGTTGAACTCGAGTTATTAATAAAAACTTAGTTCATTTATATCCCTAGTTATAAACAGAAGTGATGTATGGCCATTTAGAACCTCAATGGTTTCGCCTTCAATATTTCATAAGATCTATAAGATAATAAGTTCAAGTTTCTGATGGTTGAATAAGCTTACATCAAAAGTCAATTGATTTCTTGGTCTGATGATAACACAAATATCAAAAGCAAACGTCATAGATTGAAACTCTATCAAAAAGTCTCCTAATCAATATCTTAGGGTTATCATATGGAGTTTTCTTAGCTATTAATTGGTGTGTGTAAGACAAAGAACGATACCTACCTAGAATAATAGTTAAATAATCCAAGAGATAGGTAAGAAAAAAAAATCAACTATTTGGAATATCTCTTTACAAGGATTATATATCCTATAAGAAACACGCAATTACTCATGAGGTTACTTGAATTTTTTTTATAAGGTTACCTAAGTATTAAATTCATTGGTTTAGGACGTGATGATCTCAAATTCAATCTTTTACATTATTAGTTTTTGGAATTTTCAAAATATCTTAATAAAATTTGGTTGATAACTGTAATTAATTTTAATTTGGACCTAATTCTCGCTATTTATAGTATTTCATATATTTTTTTAATTTTCACACAAATGTGTTTTTTTTTTTTTTTTTTTTTTTGAGAATGAATGCTGCGATCTTTTATTAAGAAATCCCGGTCAAATCAGCCTGATATGAAGCCAAAACATCCGATGAAACATCTTTTATCCATATTACACAATTTGGGATAGTAACAGCTAACTTCGCCAAATCATGCGCTACTTGGTTGCCCTCTCTCTTTGTATGAGAATAAGACAATAAAGAAAAGGCTGAAGTGAACCTGTAGGCATCTTGTATCAATAGACCAAATGGAGCAAGTCCAACATCCTTGGTTGCTAATGCCTTAATCACCAACAGTGGGTCTCCCTTAAGAACAACTTCCAAGATGCCCACCTCCCTAGCAAACCCAAGAGCCCTTGTGGCTACCATGGCTTCAATTTCTATTGGCTAGAGAAGTTGGGGGATTTTTTCTAACATGGCTGCAATGACTAAGCCTTCTCTGTTTCGAACAATAACTCCCACACCTGAACAGTTTTCTTCGGCAAAAACAGCTCCATCAAAATTAATTTTGAAGACATCCAATGAAGGTGGCTTCCAATGTGTCCTTATGTGTGGTCGGCTAGGTGGTGGTGGCGATAAGATGGCTCGAAATTCTGAATATCTCTCAGCTACTAATTGAGAAAGATGGTTTAAAGAGCAACATGGTTGTTGGGAGCACACCTAGTTCCTTTGAGTCCAAATGGTCCATACTGTGAAAGCAAAGAGAGCTGGCTTCCGTTGATGTTCAAATACCCAAGCCATCAATTCACTGAAGCTGGAAAAAGAAGTCTGATCCCGAAAATTCAATGTGATGTCCTTATCCTACACACAATCCAAATTTTTACAACTCCATACCACATGAATCATATCTTCCACTTCACACCTACACCGCTCACAAGTCTGATCCATGATAATTGTTCTTGACAAAAGATTATTCTTTGATGGAAGAGAGTTTCAGCAAGCTCTCCAAACTAAATTCTTCACTTTATTTGGACGTGCCAATGCCCAAATTTTCTTCTATAAGCCTTTTTCATGATTAGGCTGAGCCTTCATTTGAGAGCCATCCTCTGCTTCTTTCAAAAATCGATACCCTAGCTTGCAACTAAATTTCCCATCCTGTGCTAGTGGTCAAAACAACGAGTCCTCAGTAGCTTCTTGGGCCAATGGAATTTTCTTAATTTCTTTTGTTTCTTGTGATGCAAAAGTTCCATCTGCCATGTCAGCATTCCATGTGTGTGTCCCTTCATCTATCAAACAATCCACTGTAGCTTCCTCCATAAATTCCACCATCAGAGATGCTGCCTTTGTTGGGTGTTTTCGTGGTAGCCAATAATGTTGCCATATTTTGATAGATTTCCCATTGCCTACCCTCCAACAAGCTCCCTCTAGGACAACATCACGACCTCTCAAGATGCTTTTCCAAGCATACAATCCTAAAGAGGATTCTTTTGCATCTATTAGAGAACCATGAGGAAAAAACTTCATCTTGAAAACTTTATAAAAGAGAGGGCCCTTATTATGGATAAGACACCATGCTTGCTTTGCTAAAAGGGCATCATTAGAGTGAGCCAAATCACAGAAGCCCAATCCTCCTTCCATCTTAGATTTTGTCAATTCACTCCATTGTAGCCAATGAATTTTTCTTCGATCTCCCCTTTGGCCCCACCAATATCTTCTTATCATAGCCTCAATATCATCACAAAGCCCAATAGGAAGTTTAAAGCAACCAATGGCATAGGTAGGAATAACTTGGATTACAAATTTAATGAGTACCTCTCTACTAGCTTGTGATAACAACTTGCTCTCCCATCCTTGAAGCTTCCTCCATACCCTCTCTTTTATATAATCAAAGCTCGCATTTTTTACCCTACCCACAAAAGATGGCAACCCCAAATACTTCTCATAGGATTTAACTTCTTGAAGTTGGAGAAGATTCTTGATATTTGCTTTTGCTTCTTTCAATGTAGACTTGCTAAAAAAGATTGCAATTTTGTCTTCATTGATCTTTCGCCCCGACAAAGACTCATATTCAGCTAGCAACTTAAAAATATTATCACAATCCTCAAAGGTTGCCCTGCAAAAAAGCAAGCTATTATCTGTAAAAAACAAGTGGGTTAATTTCAGGCCTCTCTTAAATAAGGAAAAACCTTTAAGATCACCAATTCTTGCCAATTGTTTAAAGAGAACATGTAGACCTTCAGTACAAAGGAGGAAAAAGAAAGGAGAGAGGGGGTCCCCTTGCCTTATACCTCATTTGGGATGAATCATTCCCATAGGTTCTCCATTTACCATAATGAAGTATGTCACCGTTTTTACACAACTCATAACAAAAGTAATACACATAGGGCAACAACCCATTCTCTCTATAAGTTTCTTCAAATAAACTCATTCAACCCTATCATAGACCTTACTCATATCTAGTTTTAAGGCCATAAATCCATGTCTACCCGAGCTATGGTTCTTCATATGATGGAGAGTTTCAAAGGCAACCATAATATTATTTGAAATGAGGCGATCTTTAGCAAAAATAGATTGGTGTTTAGTGATTAAGGATGGGAGGAATTTCTTTAGTCTATTTGCTACAACTTTAGAATATATTTTGTAGAGAACATTACACAAACTAATAGGTCGAAACTCAATCACTAGTTCGGGGTTATCACACACAATTTTTTTTTATCCATGCTAATCCTCTGCCGTTCATATGTTAATCAATTATTATAAAATTTTCTTTGTCCGTAGTGGAAGCGGTGTTCTTGAATACAACAAAAAAGAAAAACTATCCAATGCCCAAATTTTGACTAAGGGACTCTAAAGTTTGGACTCTAAAGCACTGAGTACACCCAAAGGTCCCACACTAACCGAAAATGATGTTGACTGACGCTCAAACTAACAGGATCAAGTGGGCTCACCTTTGTAAAAATGGCAAACCAAAGTCTAGAATAGTACAGTAAACTTTATCTCACTTTTTTTCTTTTTTCTTTTTTCTTTTTTTTTGTAGTTTGGCCCCCAAAGAGGAAGTCTACTGCTTAAAGGTTGAAGTTTGAGCAGACTATGCATGCCCTCAAAACAAGCCGAACTCTATTCATAGTTTGTTGTATTGGTTATCTGCCCATCATCATGCATACACAATGGCTTCATTTGGTGGATATATCAAAATCATAAAGATACCATTTTCGTCCTTGTTTCAGTAGTTAAATTGAAATAAATATTGTCTAAGAGTTCTATAACTCAATTGGTACTTTTGGGTTTTTTTTTTTTTTTTTTTTGGTTAAAAATGATTCATTGAAAGAAAACTAAGAAGCTACAGCATGTTTAGGACACAGCCTGTTAAAGTACATACCATTGAGGTCTTGCTCAAAAACATCAACAATGTCCACAAGTAGACTATCAAAGAAAATAAAAAATAGGTCCTAATCAGATCCCATTTTAGTGAGCACATCTGCACACCGGTTTACTTCCCGATAGCAATGGTTAAACTGAATCTGAGAAACTGGGAGACTAGCAGCCTGCAATCATCCAGAATAGGGGACCCAACATTATTTACATAGTCTAATCTGCATAAGGCATTCATAATAGCTTTGGCATCGAGTTTGGCATCAAGTTCAACAACAAGAGATAGAATATTAAGGTTGTTGCAAAGCATTAACCCGTCCCTGTGGCCCTACAGTTCGGCCACAAAACTATTAGTTGTCTTGATATGCTTAGAAAATCTTGAAATCCACCTGCCATGATTATCTCTCACAATGCCCCCACAACCAGCTAGACCAGGATTGCCAGCAGAAGATCCATCAATGTTTAGCTTCATCCAACCTTCTTGAGGTAACCTAACGAATTCTTTTGACTATCATGCAGACTAGGCTTCTTGGGGAGTGCATGCAATGTATGAATTCAAACGTTTGGTTAACTATTTCATTAGCCAAGTTTACATTATGAGCTTTCCTAGAGAACATGGCACGGTTCTTGCTTTTCCAAATAACCCAAACAGCAAAAGGAAAGAGCATTTTCCACAGGGGTTTACCAGGGAGATAACTGCTGCTAACTTTACCATTCATATCCAGCCTCTGTTGAAGGTTGCTCCTCCAAAAGGTTTGATTTTTCTCCTTAATTCCCAGCTGCATCCACACAGGCTTGACCCGAGGATAGTCTCGCAAATCATGCAGGACTTATTTCGGACCTCCATGGTAGATGGGGCAAGCATCTTAATCCACAACTCCCCTTCTTGCAAGGCAGACCTTCACTCCAATACTGTTAAGCGCACAACTCCAAAGAAAAGTTTTCGTTCTAGGCAACGTCACCACTTTCCATATCCAGGCAACAGGGAAAGGAGTGGTTGAAATGGTGTCCACAGCAATTTTGTAGGCACTCTTTACAACAAAGCTACCTCTCGAGTTGCCCACCCAAGCTAGCCTGTCACTTCCTCTGCTTGTGATTGAAAGGGGAGTAGCTTGGATTATTGACTTAATTTTAGTGGGAAAGTCAAAGGGAAAATGACCCCAATCCTAACAAAATCTAGCATGATGTCCTTTACCTTTCAATGGGTTGCTTCTTGGATTAGGGGGCTTGAATTAGATGATTAACACGGCCTTTATTTATCCAATTACCACTCCAAAAATTTAAATTACTATCTCTTCCTACCAACCACATGCTGCCCTTGTTGAAGACTTCCCTATCTTTTTTTAATTCTTGCCCAAATCTAAGAACACGGACCTATCAGCATTGTTGGCGTTAATTCTTCTATTGTTGCAGTATTTTATGGCCCATTTGGATGGAGAGAGAAAGGAGGGGGAGTGGAGGGAAGTAGAATAGAGTAGATTTAACACAAAATTAGTTTATTTTTAACCAATTATACTCTACTCCCCTCCCTCTCACTCAATCCAAATGAACCATTAGTCTTAGGACTTTGGCCCATGGCGCTTCTTACTCTGTATGGAGCCTCCAGTTAAGCTTAGCAAGAAGGGCCATATTTCTACCATTCACTGTTTGCAGGCTAAAAAACTTAAATTGTATTTATAATTAACATAACTGATAATTTAAGGACAAAATTAAACAATAAGAACATAATTTGAAAGGAGCCTCTAAAAATTGAATTCTTTTTTTTTTCAATGTCGTCCCCACCTAGAAAAAAAGTCTTCATTAAATTATAATATAACGATCAAAAGCATAGTTTACAATACTGACTCCATAACATAACACAAAGACCAAAGTCGTAAAGTAGACATAAAAAAAATTCAAACAATAAACAAAATAAAATGCAGATTTTCAAGAAAAAAAAAAAACAGAATAGTAATACTAATAAACTACAACTATATAGCTCGAATTAGAATTACGCAATATCAAACCTAAGATGTCAGTATTACTATAGATGAGTAATTTGATACTGACTGTCTCTATATTTCAAAAGGGCTTCAATTCGGGCTAAGTCTCATTTAATCTCATTTGCAAATTTTGAATGTGAAATACTTCCAACCTATTTAAAACTATTTTTTAAGTCCATCATCTAATACTTCTTCTAATTCACTCTATTTAGATCTCATTTGAAATTACTTCCAATCTATTTAAAACCTATATTTTTTTACCAAAAAACTTATTATTAGTTCAAATATAAAATTGAATGACAAAGTATATTGTGTTCTAAAAATTGATTGTTCATTTATATTTGAAAAATGCACACATTAAATAAATTTATTGTATCACAATAATATAAATAAGTTAAGAAGTAACATAATTTTTTTTTTCTAAAATAAAAAAAACAAGCATGAAAATTTTGCATTTTCTACCAAATAACTATCTTAATTAAAATGATTTTTCAAGATTTAACAAAATGTAATATTGATGATATTTAATTATGTAGGAATTATAATATTCATCTAATTGTATATTTTTAAACGTATCAATGCATATGCATGTGGTTACAAGTTAGTATGTGTGTGTATATATATATGAATAGGCAAAACTCAGAGAAAGTTCAATTAAAATTTGAAATTAGAATAGAATTTGAAATTTGAATCAAATTTTGCATCATGTGTCTAAATTTATATGGGGATCACACCATAATTATCCACCTAAATTTGTGCCATATGTCCACTTAAGTTTTATAATCTTTGTGCCAAGTGAATTGATGAGTACAAAATACTAAGAATCTAATATTAATGAATTATAAAATTAAAAAAAAAAAAAACAAATTACATAACAAATATCACCACACATTTTATTTTATTAAAAATTAGAAAAAAAAATTATCATATGTAGTATTAAATTTACTTAAGAATTTTAATATGTGATTGATTACGTTTACTTTTTTTTAAAAAAATTGACTAGTTATTTATATTTTTATGATGAAAATTGTGTTTAATTTTAAATATATCCATATGTATGCATATGTTACATGATATTTTTTTTAATAATTTGACTAATTATTTATATTTTTATGATAAAAATTATGTTTAATTTTAAATGCATCCATGCGTTTGCATGGGTTACATGCTAGTATGTTTAAAGCCAAAGCTTAGTGAAAATTCAATTAGACTTCAATTAGACTCTAATTTTGTGTCTGTGTCGATTCAATTTCTTTATTTAGGTGAAGATATTTACTACTCATTGCAAAAATTGGGGAGTTAACTTTATATTAAATATGGTGATGAGCAAAAATATGCGAACTCTAGCTCGTCCATAGGGTTGTCTAGGGCTAGAATAGCTTCCCTTGTCAGGATGGTTGTCCACCAGGATGTGGCTCGTCCATAAGGAAAACCTCAGGACAAGCCCTAACACTTAGAATAATTCCTGAAATTATTTGGACCACGTGTCACTATTTGGATTCACCATTATAATTTCCTCTGTAGGAATTAACTTCCACGACAGTTATAGGAGATGAAATGCTCTAACTCCTCTAACGGTCGTGGAAGTTAACCTCGAATTCTCAAACCTCCTCATTTGTAGGAAGAGTTATGAGACAAGTAACCACTCCAAGACCACACTATATAAACATTCATCAAGTAAAGGTACGTTTTTACAATTTCTAAAAGTTGGAACTTCAGAGTTTAAGAGAGAAACTAACTTTGGCATCGAAGGGTTCTTGGCCGGTCCAACCCAGTAACCTTTGATCTTATGTTCTTTCCTTTTCAAGCCTTCAAAATAGTCGCCAGTCTTTTGAAATCTGAAACATCCAACCTACTGATTTTCTTCGCACCATAAAAAATAACACCATATTCAATAAGAATATTTTCTTTTTCTTTCTTAAATATAAGAATTTTATTGCAGATTGAAATTTAAGTTTTAAAATTTTCATTTATTTTTGGACAATTAGACTTTTTTTTTATATTTAAAAAAGGACCCTTAAATTGTAACTATAATAAAAATAATTAATAATTTAAGGACAAAATTAACTTTAAGAATATAATTTGAAAGAACAAATTTTTAGCCTCTAAAAATTGAATTCTTGCTTCTTTGTTTTCCCAACGTCCCCATCAAGAATAAATTTTTTTATTAAATTATTATAATAGAACGATCAAAACCATAACTTATAAAACTAACACTTAAAACATAAACCAAAATCGTAAAGTAAACACTACGCACTTGCTTAAAAGCTCTTCTATTTTTTTTTCTTCTAAAGATTAATACTTTTCAACTTGTAAAGTAATGAATACCCAAATAAGAAAATTGCAAAAATGTACACAGAAAAAGAAAAGACTGAAAAATTCCCTAAGAAAGAAAGCTTGAAAAGACTTTGAAGATTAATTTTTATTACGTCAATATTGTAAAGTAGAAAGAAGATACAAACCCAACCACACCAAAAAAAAAAAAAAAAAGAGAGAGAGAGAAGAAGAAGAAGAAGATATCAACAAAAAAATTCAAAATTCTTGAAACTTACATGGTAAAATAATCATAAAATTTGAAGCAGCCACCAACAAAAATTCTTAGATCCCATTACTTATCTTTTTTTCTCTATTTGACATAATCTACCACTTTTTTTTTTTTTTTTCATAGAATACCTTCCTTATCTTTGTCAGAAGTTTGTGGTGATTAACATTAAGAGCATTAGCACTGGAGTGGGCATATGGCAAATGTAAGCCAATTTTGTCATTCAAGCATTTTGCCCACTCCAGCGGAACTTGTAAATTCTCAGATTGCAAAAAAAATTGCAATTATGCTACAGTGTGATTCTAAATGTAGAATCATACTGTAGCTCAATTGTAAAAAAAATATTAATATTTTATTTGTAAATAGTATCAGTTCTCTCTCTCTCTCCATGTCCACAGTCTCTCATCTCTCTCTCTCCATCGCTGAACTTTTTCTCACACCAAGCCTCTCTCTTCTCTCTCATCCCCTCTCTCTTTCGGCATCGCCGCCAATTCACCCACCCATCTCTAAATCCCTTTAATATCAGGCTTTTCTCTCTCAGTCAGTCTCTCATTTCTAGGTATTTTTTGTGGTTTCTGGTGGTGGAGATGGACGAGTGATTTGGATTTCTAGCGGTGGAGATCGGCAAGTTGTGTGGGTTTCTGGTGGTGGTGGGTTTGTGACTGATGTGGGCATGGGTCAGGTAGTGGCAGCGGCGACGTGGGTCAGTTGTGGGTTTCTTGTTTTGATTTGATTTGGATCAGAGATTGGTGAGTGATTTAGGTTTCTACCGGTGGAGATCAGCGAGTTGTGTGGGTTTTTGATTTTGGGTTTCTTGTTTTGATCGACGAGTGATTTGGGTTTCTTGTTTTAATTTTGGGTTTCTTGTTTTGATCGACGAGTGATTTATGTTTCTCGTTTTGATTTTGGATTTTGATTTTTAATTTTGATTTGGATCGGAGATCGCCGAGTGATTGGCTGGATTTCACTATGGATTTTGCTCAGCAGAAGTGAGTGGTGTGACAAAGGAGGTTGATAGAGAAAGAGAAATAGAGATCAGAGAGAGAATTGAAAAATATTTTTATACTATTATTTTTATATTATTTTAATATGTAATATGGTAAAATAAAAGTTGAGATGTTGATGTATTGTAAAATAATAGTATAATTAATAAAGTAATTTTTTAAAATGGTAAAATAGGATAGAATTGGCATGAACCTTTGTGGATGCTTAACCAATTATCACAATTTTTTTGTTATAATTTTATAGCAATAATTATAGAAAGTTTTGAAAATAACACGTACTTGTCAATTTTTTTAACACTAAAAAAGTAAGTGGGTCACCTTTTATTTGGTGGGTACGGTACCACTTATAAATCTAACCATAGATTTCACTTGTTTTGATCTGGCCGTTTATGTGATTTTAATGAATTACCGCTTACCAATCAAGCAGGTAACATATAAAATCAATCAAAGGCAAAAAAAAAAAAAAACAAAAAAACAGACGTTTCTTTTTTCTCTCTCGTCGTCTCGCGTTCTCTCTCTCTACTTCTTTGCTGTGATTTTAATTCTGCTCCTTCTCATCGTTCTTGGCCGATCTTCACCTCGTCTTCATTCAAATCTCAGGTAACTATTCTTCATACATTTTCCCTGAATTTATCGGCAAGATTTGGGTTTTGGAATAATGGGTTTAATGATTTATTTCAAGTGAAAGTGAGAGTAGGATAGGTTTTTTCTTCATCCCTTCTCCATTTTCCCTGAATTTATCGTTAAGATTTGGGCCTATTTGATTGGTTTTTTTTTTCCTTTAGGAATTTTGGAGCACAAGCATTAGCAATGTTGTGAAATCTGAATTGAAATTTCATAATAGGCAGATTCAAATTGCAAATCAAGCCACTTGCTTCGATTTTTCCCCAATGGAAACCCATGTGAAAATTTCCCAATGAAGAAAAACAAAGAAGAGAGGTCAAAAATCAACATGAACAGAGACAGTTATCTTAAAGCAACTTCAAAATTTTCTGAGCAAAGCCAACTTCCTGTTATAAATGGTAAAGGTAATGGTCAATTGATGTATTAAAAAAAGGGTCGAAGAAGACACAACATGAGTCAAGTGTTAAAAATGGGAAGCCATCAAGTGTGTTCAAGAGGAGAGTACTTTGCTTCTCAAAATCCTTTCCTGAGAATAGGGTAAGCTGTTAAAATTCATACTTCAATTTTGCACTGCAAGAACCATGGCCTTGGTATAATTATTACTATTTAGAAGTTCACTGATGTGCCTCTGGTTGTGAATGTGTATGTCAAATTGTAAATGTAGAATAAATGTACACTGGGTATTTTTAATAAATCTTGAAAATAGTATCTATGTCATTTGCAAAAAGAAAATTTGTGCACTGAATAGGACTTGGAATGTGAAACATGAACTTGCAGTCTTGTGAACCTGCCTGAAAGCTGAAACTAAAGGTCTTTGGTTGCTATGTTAAGAATTCTATATTTAATGGTAGAGAACATATTGCTTTTATATTAAACAATTTGGGTTTGGATTATGCTTCTGAATTCTTTCCATTAACTTGAATTATATGTGAGGTTCGGTGAACTGAGTCAATTTAGCTTTGTTAAGAAATTGTTTGATGAAATGTCTGTGTGAGTTGTGTATTTTAATGCATGAGTTTTTTGTCTGAGATTTTGAGCAACTAAAATATTATTGTGAAATTTTGTGTCTATTGCATTTTCTAGTACTATTATCTAGTGAGGGATTGGGGTCCTGATGAAGGTTGATGGGAAAAATGGCTTAAACATTGCAGTTTGGTTTTTCTGGAACTATCATTTTATTCTGCTGGGCAATCAAGTTGGTAGTTAGTTTTATTTTGTGTGAGTAGTTATGGATATGTGCTTTTAGAGCAATCCATCTAGCCTTGGTCCTACTTGCCTATAGTAATTGAATTTGTTTCCCAATCTCTCTGAAGTATTGGAAGATGGGTCCAATGGGAGACTATTTTTTATGGCTTATAGATATATAGATTTGTCTTTATTTTCTATTTCTGTTTTCATTTGTGGACCATAAACATAGGATCCCCTGCCTAGCATTGAACCACCCCACAACCCCCCCCCCCCCCCCCCCCCCCCCCCACCCCAAAAAAAAAGATCCTCTCTTATCATATTTGTTGGATATTTGGAATTTGGTTCCATTATGTTTGATGTTATTTGGCAAGAGTGAAATAGGCTAACGTTTGAGGATATGGAGAGTATAAGGAACTAGCTTATTGTTGGGGACTCACAAATAGAGATTCAATTCTAATGCTATTGAGTCTATCTTTTTGTACATAATCTTTTGTATTTATTGTAATCCGTAGGCTACTTCTTGCCTTTTCATTGCATGATGTAGTCTCTTTTTAATAAATTTTTATTACTTATCAAAAAAATAATTGAGAAGCATGCATTTTTTTTTTGTTAGCGGTTTGCTATTGGTTTGAAACACCCCTGTATGAGAAGAAAGAAACAAATAACTCTTAATTCATTTAAAAGAAAAAAAAACATAGGATAGTTAGTCATGATTTCATTTGGCAAAATTGCTGCAATAAGGCTCACTACCACTTAAAAAGTTAGTGAATTACTAAATGTTGAAACTACATGTTCATGAAATCTTGACATTGATCTAACACGTCTCCTAACTTTGAGAATATAGACCCATAATAGCTGCCATTAAAGACAAAATTTGGATTCAAATGATTTGTAAAATGAAGGGGAATGAATTTGTTAAAATGTGTCGATTAAAAGCATGCGAGATGAATGGGCCTTTGCTCATTTTGCACATTTTCTTTTTGAATTAATCTTTAGGAATTGTGATGTTTTTGGTATGATGTTCATGTTCTTTTTAATGCAGCATTTGCACCCATGAATGGAGGAATTGCTTCTGAGTTACCTGATTCAAACTCCGGGAGCAACCATTTGATGCTTAGAGATACTTTACACATAGTGAAAGTGACTGACGGGACTGTGTATACCTAAATAAAGAAAAGGAACAAGTTAGGACAATTTTCCTTCAGTTTTCTCTCACTCTATTACTGCTGGTGTCATTGCTTCAGCCAAGACAGCAGCTGGAGCTTGCCCCATTACTGTAGCCGAATAGCCATAGCTCTTCTTGTTTCTTTGTTCGATGTATGTGTAATTAGGTGTAATAGCTCTTCTTCTTCTTTTTTTGTAAAAAAAATTATGGGTCTTCTTCTTTTCTTTGTTGGATGCATGTGGAATTATATTTTTTGGGGGTACCCGGGGGTGAAATCTAATTGAAAACAAAATGTTCTCAATGAAAAAGAGAGAAGTATTATGACATGTAAACTTTTGTTTAGTTGAGAAGAAAAATGAGAGGGTAGTAAATGTAATAATGTGTGAATTTATTGTTTTGCCTCTTTTACTTAAAATTAATATTTTAAATAGCGTATAAGAAGTAATATTTTTTTCAATTATTACGTAAGAAGTAATATTTATTAAAAATAATGTTGTGAAAAAAATTATTTATGAGAATTGCCTTGTCTAAAACCACGATTTAACTTAAGATTCTGCCAATGTGGCAGGAGATAACAAACATAATGTACACTTGGAAACGATTTCAATAATATCACATTTTGCACCAAAACTGTATTTTGAAAAAATAATTTTAGTGTAAACACATTCACTTTAAATTTGTATATGGAAAAATAAGTTTAGTACAAAATTTGAAAATTTGTATATTATTTTGAAATCATGTTTTGATATTTTAGCGTAAAACAAGATTTGATTTTTAAGCTCACTTCATAAAAAGATGCAAGTGAAATGGTAATGTGGAGAGAGTAAGATGCAACCATCTCCTTTCTATCTCTAAAACTTTGTCTCTCACAATCCTCCATAGCTAGAGCTCGCCTTGAGCTCTGTCCAAGGCCGAGATCCCAGAAACCTATAATTGTACATTAGTATTTTTGTAAAATCCTATATTCAAAACATGGTTCAAGGAGAAGCTATTCTCCATTTCTCCTAAATAAATTTCCACAATGTTATTTTTAATAATTATTAGTATGTAACTCGTGCTTACACATATGAATGATGAATTGTAGTGGTGCTATGGACATTACATATACAATATCAATTCACAATCACTATCCATGAAATTATACTAAATACAATACAAAATAAAATAATAAATTTGTTCAATATTATCTCCTAAATTGAATGAGGATAGGTACAAGAGATCTTTTAGCTCAATTACAGTTTGTTATATTCAATATCTTTACATACAAAATATCTAAATAGAAACAATATAAAGTTTTAGGTCATTTTTTAGATTTCATCGTTATTTAGGTCATTTTTAAAGTTGCAGGGTCATTCAACCAAATTTTTTATTTATTCTAGTGGTATTTTGGTTATTTTTTAGGTTTCTGGTTATTTCGGCATTTTTTAGGTTTTATGGTAATTTTTGTCGTTTATTTAAGTTTTAGGGTGATTCAGTCATTTTTTAGGTTCTAAAGGTATTGCAGTCATTTTTTAGGTTTAAGAGGTATTATAGTAATTGGTGAAAAAAAAAAAAAGGAACTATCAAATGTAACAAAAGTATGCTTACATTTGAAGTTAATACTGCCCATGTGACAATAAAACTGTCAGATGTGAGAAAAAAATAAGGGTACAACCAAATATGGCAAAAGTATAGTCAAAATGATGTTGGTATTGCTTAATATGACAAGTACAAATAGACAATGTATTCGCATGTGTTAGTGTAAAGTACACAAGTGTATTGAGTAAAATTACCTGTTCACAAAACATCAATTTTGACAAAAACTTGTCATCGTCCCCATATGTAATTTTAAATCATTCTAATGTGGGATTGCCATCTTTATCAATAATTTTTTGCTACAAACATATATATATAAGAAGTAAGTAAAAAAGTGACTTCAGTGGTGGGTCCAAATGTAAAAATACTGTCAGATATGATATTGGTACTACCCAATGTGACGATAAAATTGTCAAATGTAAGGATAAAAAAAAGGGAACTACTAAATATGACAAAAGTACTGTCAAATGTGATGTTGGTACTGCCGAATGTGACAATGAAACCATCAAATGTGAGAGAAAAAAAAAGGGAACCACCAAATGTGACAAAGAAACACTCACATGTGATATTGGAATTGGACAATGTGAGGATAGATTAGTCAAATGTGAGAAAAAAATAAAAGAACCGCTGAATGTGACAAAAGTACAAATGAATATGATGTTGGTACTGAAAAATGTGAGGATGAAATCGTTAAATGTGAGAAAAAAATAATGGAACCGCCAAATGTGACTAAAGTACTGTCAAATGTGATGTTGGAACTGCATAATGTGAGGATGAAACCTTCAAATGTGAGAAAAAAAAAAGAACCACCAAATGTGATAAAAGAATTGTCACATGTGGTGTTAGAACTGCACAATGTGAGGATGAAACTGTCAAATGTGAGAAAAAAATAAGGGAACTATCAAATGTGACAAAAGTACTGTCAAATGTGATGTTGAAACTGCACAATGTGAGGATGAAACTGTCAAATGTGAGAAAAAAATAAGGGAACCACCAAATGTTACAAAAGAACTGCCACATGTGATGTTGGAATTGTACAATGTGTGGATGAAACTGTTAAATGTTAGAAAAAAATAAGGGAACCACC